>SJOL01010102.1:90196-121772 GCA_004794785.1 Opisthorchis felineus
CAGTCGTTTTGAGTAGTTTAGTCGAGGGAAGGGTAATATATGACGCGTGTATGAAAGAAATGACAAGGGTGTGTTAAAGGTCCACGACTGCTCAAGTCCTGCATCCGGTGCGATCGCCTGTTGTTCGTTTTTAACTACGTCTACGATTGCAGAGCGTGCTATTTGTACACTACAACAGTATGTTTCCCTAACATCGTCACCATTCGTGGATCACGGTACCCTGGCCGCGTGTAGTCATATTACCCTGTTTTGTGCTGATTCCGCACTAGTCCAAACGAAGCCACAAGGTCTTTTTAAGCCAGCAGTTTTAACATTTATCAAGTACTATATCATTTTAATGGGTAGGACCAATCAACGAAATTTTACCTCAGATCCCCTGAAATCTTCTTCTGTCATTAGTCAATCTGAACCCTGAATCTTGCTGTCAGTCGATACATTCTTCGAAGAAGTGCTTGTTGCAGATTATGGTCCGAGGCTGACTTCGAGGTATGATAGGTGACTGACCCCGGGTTTACGGAAAGCACTGCAATGCCTTGAAGTTCTTCAGTAAATGAACGTCCTATTGAACGTCCTACATATGTTTGTTTTCCCAATACGGTGTAATCGCCCCACCAGATGTCCAAACGTACGATAGTCCGTTACCATTCTCTCTTTGGTTTCTGTCAGTCGAAACAAGCTTGACCGCGCTTGCTTGCTTGTGCTAGTATGATTATTGTTCACCTCGTGTGCCACTTTATTATTGTTCGTTCTGGAGACCCCATTCGATTGTGCTTCAGTAGCCGGACCGAACTGTACTGTTCAGACTGAATTAAGGTCGAATTGTTTATCGTGAATCGACTAGAATCGTGACCATTCGTCAAATTCATGTTGAAAATGGGTTCTTCACTGAAGGAGAATGGGTCAGAAATGGCACTCCTTCGATGATACTCAGGGAGTATTCGGGTCGAATCCGTATCAACATAATATGGTGCTCCTCCCCCATAAACAGCACCCTCTGTAACTATCGGAAATGTTTTTTTGGGAAGGAGTTTCCCAGTTCAATCTGTTGACGCAAGGCAGCGGATTGTCTCGATGTCTCCGAAGCCGGGGTAACTGTGACCTTCAAAGCTGTTTTGGAGTACCAGGAGTCAAGTTTTTAAATCGAGTTCTCACTCCACCCAATTGCCAGCGATGTCAGTTGTTCTCAGTACTCTTGCATCATAAAATCTGGGCGAGAAACCTATTTCTCTTATCACCTTCGAGCACTCTCCAACTGAATATGTCAATTTCTGTTCAGTAGGAAAAGATTACATGAACCCGCCCCTTCGAGACTCACAAAAGCTCCAACACAATCCTACAGATCACCGACAGTTCCTTACGATCTCCCATTCAGTTCTGATTGAGTTCGTTCATGTGCTCTTCCACCCTTATTCAGGTGCGCGTTATTTACATCTCAGTTCCTTGTTTTTGCAACAAAGTCTCCAAATAAAGTGAGGGATCACCTAATCGTTGAATTTATCATCCAGGTTTTTTGCAGCAAAGCCTGCAGTTTTTGCAACACCGGTCACTGTTACCACTGTTTTTTCATCCAAAAGGTAATGGCCGTTCACCTGGCTGAACGCATTTCTCAGCTTTTCCTCGAACAATAATATAAATATGGCCAGAACTTTGCACCACTCGCAGTGGGCCACTTTTTTGTAAATCTGAATGTAGAGGCACCGAAAAGTGTTTCTCGCCGTTTTGTTGCTTATGTTGAGTATTTCCAGTGTGTAAAAACTCCGAAGCACCGAAAAGGTTTCTTAGGGACAGTGCTTACCAGGGGGTCTCTTACACAGCAGTCATGAGACCAAACCAATTTGATTACTATATTGGTTGTCACTCTCTAATGGTCTTTTTAAGAGGTTCGATCGGATGCCTCGCAAAGTACATATTTCTGCGCAGTCATTGTTTTTTGCACGCTGGCTGGTTCATCAGGGTGGCCCTTGCGGATACTTTCATCTTATTTACGACGCACCAGTGTATGAACCCGTTCTGAAATTTTGCTGGGATAGTTAAGCATTCCACCGTCGCGGACAAAACTATTTTGGTAGTGGAATATCTCATTTGTTGGAATGCTTTCTTCACCAGACGATATGTAATGGGTTAACCGATCGCCTTACGTTGTCCGATTTTAAATATGTTCGTTTCGATTCTATCCCTTACCGCCGAGTGGAGCTAGCGATGGCCTGCGCACTTCGTTCCTAAACTGGAAGAGAAGATCGTTTCCTATCCCTTTGCTGTATGGAAGAGCACCTACTCTTGGGGCTGCCGAATTCCGCCGCTTAAGTTTACATATATGTAGCCGACCATTCCTGACTTCATCCAAACATCTCCAAAACGCAGTAATAATAATAACACTGTAGTATTAATGCTTGAGGGTGACTGACAATCGCCTATGATATATATGTAGCTTGAATCGAGCCTGATAGAACACACCAAGGGTTCCGAATTTCGATGTTTTGGGCGTGGAATTCGACGGCGCCAAAACAGATGTTTTTGCAATCATTAACACCTTCGTAATTGCTGTCCCAGAGTGTGATCGCGAATCAGATTATGTGCTATACGTACTGCGATTAGGATGCTCTTGTTAACTCGGTAGTGTCCTGCCTACGGCATTCGACCACCTTTTCGTCACCTTTACTGTCTGGCTATATTCCGAGCAAATAGCTTGGTGACCGTCAGGTCCTCAGCGAGGACCGATTGTCATCAAGAGAAGGCACGCCGACTGTTAAACGATACTCAAATGGCTTAAATAAGTAACCTTAAAGAAGCAAATTCAAAGCTGATATTCCCTATGCCATTTTCCCTACCCCCCCCCCTCCACTCACCTGTGATGTGTAGAAAGTGTCACAAATTTCCGATTGGATGGATGTGTGTCGTTAGTTGTTCACTTATTTACAAAGCCAATGTGTTGTATACGAAATTACTTCATATCAGGTAACTGTGTTGGGAAAAGTGTAACCGCAAATTGCAGGTACGCGAGCTCGCCCGAACAAACACTGAGTGGGTCACTGCAGCAGAGCCTGTTGTTTGAGCTGATATCGTCAGCCGGATTGATTCTTTTTCCTTTGTGCACCTGTTATTGTTCGCTATGAATATCAATTATGCACTGACCGCTTCCTGAAATGTGCAGATCAATCCAGAATGCGTCCGTGGCTTGTGGGCTGGACAACAACGTGAACAAATATATCTGCGCAACACCAACGTGGAACGCGGCAGCATTCAAATGGCCCAGCATGTGCTTCGAAATCTGGTGAATTCTAGCTGTGATCCCCCTATTGGGTATCCAATCTATGTCAGTCCCATATTAACAAGCTTCGCCGGAACCAATCGTCAATACAGAAAAGCTGGTGGCCCAGAACTTTCGTTTGTCGGTATCTTGCAACTGGTCCGTCACTGTTTTGCATGGATTGGATTGCGTTTTCGCCGACTATGTCATCCAAATCAGAGCAGTAAGTTTAATGAGTCGGTGTACAGGGTGCAATTATCTTTCCAAGAAAAATGTCGCTAGACTATTCAAATCCCTGCAATTTACTCGTTAATTTATAGTTTTTCCCCATAAAACTCGAGGGGCTTCTGTGTGCAGTACCACACGAGATTAGTGCAGATCGACGTGTAGATCCATCCAGATATTCTTCAGCGAAGCTAAACTCAGAAGAATGAGCACGCAAGATGAGTAGGAATGAGGCTCTTCCGATAAACATATCTTAAAAACTAAATTTGTCTCAAGCAACTGTCGGTATGTCCTCTCGGTAAGCCCACTGAACTGCTTGAAATGTCAGAAACTGGGTCAGAGCCAACACAGAATGACAAAATTAGCCCAATGAGACTGGTTCAGGATACAGGTTTACCTGAAGGTCGGTAAGCAACTATCGTAGTCTAATGTATACGGCAGGAAATCAGGATAGACGGCGAGACGAGGCACTTGTGTGACATCTTTTACTTTGACCAGTGACAAAGTGTACTGCTAATTACTGTCAACTAAGGGTGTTTGAAATCCTCATCTTTCCTGAAAGGCATATGTGTTCGCTTGAGGGTTGTGTGAAACGCAAACCACGACAAAATATGTCTAATTTACGAATGGACACAGCTTCATTTATGCTTGTGTAACGTTATCAGTGGATGGTTATACTTCGGGTGGACCAAGTGGTGTATTTCACTAGATCCCGTCATCACGTTGGATGGTAAATAAGTTGTTAGACCATCCCGATTTTTACATGTGTATTGCTAAACCCGTTGAGGATCCAGCGTGTTTCTTCTAGTGTAGGTTTATGATCACCGGTGGTATCGATGACTACTCGAAGGGCCCGAACTACATCAGCATCTTCGAAACACTCGTTTTCTGTGTAGTCCACGAAGTGAATAACCTCTGACCGTAAACTTACACCAGTGATGTGTTACAATGTAAAGTTTAGGGCGCATGTCTGATATACTCTGTACTGCTTACGTGCCTACTGATGTGATTACCCAACTTTAGGAATCGGTTGTACCTGACTCGCAGCTATAGTGGTCTGTGTTAAACGGTCTGCGTGGAGCTGGTATTCATGTAAGCCGGTGAAATAAAATTCGTATCTTGTTGATTACGCAGTAGCCCCCAGCGCAGACAGACCGATGGAACTCACTGAGCGCGGTAGGACCGACACCGGAGGCCGATCAGTTTCCTGGGATTCGAGAAGCCATGGGCGCCGGGATCGCGACAACGTGCACCTTAATGATCCAAACGACGACCCGCTGAGTAATTGGCACTCGTTTACCGAGTCGGATGAATCCATCCATCAGAAGCAGTCAGAGATAGGTCAGTCTGCACGCCTAACAACACTCGCCGCCCTGGTACATGAACACTATGACGCTGAGGGACACTCTCCACCTAGTGGGTCGAGACCCACCATTCGAACGAGGGTTAAAGTGAGTTTTCGTCCCCATTTGCTACATCGATGCTACATAAATTTGGTACTCTGTTTTCAACTTGCCCATTTACTATCCCCTTTCCTCTCTACCTTAATTCCGCCACGCGACAGATAATCGATCCAACACAGGTACTCAATGACCGTCTTGGCAAGCTAACTTGGCCTTCTGAAGAATGGCGAACACAGTGTTTGACACAGTCCCTTTGTAGCCCTTCAGTCTACGATGGATTAGAAGGACAATGTGTACATCGCTGGACCCCGAGTAATCCGGATCCAACGGCACGGTCGTTCTGTCACCGGACCATCGCGCTAGTCGCCTTTCCTAATGGACCGCCGTTGCTTGATGGCCACTATGTCGCAATTTGGGAAGACAAGGGCCTAGTTGAAGTGTCACCAAACGGCGACGCATCTTTATCGGGACAAACGGCTGAAACTCTATAGCCTGACGGGCAGCAATTTGAATATCCTTCCTCCTCCGGTCTCTTTCTGACTGCTCTCCAGCTGATGCATAAATTATCTGCCCCTTATTGCATTCAAGTGCGTCACACACGGGAATTGATACACACCTTCCACTCTACTGGCTTGTTTCTAGGACTATGCTGTCACAGCAGTATTCGGTCAAATCGTTCCTGGCCTGAATTCCTGGTGCAAAACAGTGCACAACTACGGATATTTCTTGGTTCATCTTGTCACCCTATTGACTACCAGAACTTATGTATAGAATTATTGCCTCACCGCTTGACTTCTTCCGATGATGTCGATGATAATTTCTATTGGTGGTTTAGTGCATTGGGTAAAGGCACCACCAGTATACACAGCGGCATACGACTATGTTAGTGGCCGGGTACAAAACTCCGATACGTGAAGCAAATATGTACCAGCTGCTTCGATCCTTGTCGGTCACTCTAGCAGACGGTTTGTGCTGTCCAATGAATACCTATCGACTTACGCTCGGCGGATGACATGTGTGAGCTGATCACGTACCTTGAGGTAGTGGTTAGATTGGGTAATCAGGACTGCTCAGGCATGCTGCGATGCTCACGGTGTGTGCGTTCTGTACCGTGCGGATGGTGTACACACCAGTGAAAGTTCATGCCTGGCGAAAACGTTCGATCGATCATTCCGGTTGATTGAGCTCTTTTCGCTAGACGAGCTGGGCCGACGAAAACTACAACAAACGAGGGCCTACGGCGCATGTGGTTTACTGAATGTCTAGTTGTGATATGAAAACAACACCATTACAAAATCCCCTTATTACCAACAATGGTTATGTGCCGTTGTAGGAATTCTAGTAAAAAATATTCCGTCGTACAACAATCCCGTGCCCGATAGACACTCTAGTCCGTTTAGAAGGGAATATTATATTACTATATTAATTACTAGTGTCTTCTCGATGTAAGCGAGAGAAGCATTGCTAACAATTGTATTGCACGATTTCTGTACTACGTTTGGGAGGTTTTTAGGTTCATCCAAGCGTCTGAAACGGCTGTCCCGTGTATGTAATCAGATGTTTTCCTCTCTCTGAGGCAAGCATATATATGAGCCATAAAAGTGCATATGGCTAACATGTATAGTGATCACAAGCCGTTGTAAAAAAATGGGGAACTCTCATGTCAGCCTGGTGAGCTGATTTAAAACCACGAAATAAGGTAGTCTGTCCTGAGTGTGCATCCCAATATAGTGACAAAAACAATAAGTTATTGGAAGTGATAAATTTCAAGTTATCGTGCGTCACTCCGTCACCATTAGTCTGTATTTCAACTGTGGCGTGTTCCATCAAATGATGCTGTGCGCGTGTCCCAAGCTGGACTGCGGTCACTCCAGCCAAGAAGAGGGAGATGGTTTATCAACCATTTAATGAGAATTGACTAGTAAAGCTGGCATACGGCGTTTTCTCTCACGGCATCAGCAGTCTCGGGATCCAGAGTGTTTCTTTAGTTCCAGAGGCTCTTATGCGGGTCCAAACTGATGCATATTCTCATCTTATGTATTTCCGCTCCACTCTTGTTGGTCTCCAGTGAGGGTGTGGACTATCTGAAGCTGTATTAAACACACATACTTATCCTAGGTGCTTCATAGATTATGGCACTGCATGGTACAGTATCATCAAGCGATGCACCAGTTCAAGGCTCTGTGTTATGGCATTCTCCAAAAGCCAAATTCATGGCTGTAAAATTTTGTCCGTCCATCCCTGGATAGACCGGCCTTTGAACAATTTATGTTGTTTGGCCTGTGAATCATATCCCACTGGTAAAATTCCACCGGAAGCGATCAACTCGCAAATGAGACTGCTCTCAGTCGGTCCTTTGAAGCGGCCTTTCGAGGGAAGACTGGTACACAGTTGGGTCCTTTTAAACAGACATATTCAAAAAAGGTCACCTATGACTGGTCTTTTCAAATGGCTTTCCTAGAGCAAGAGAGTGGTGAAGTCATTCTAGCTCTAAACCTCACCTGCAGGAACTCACCAAAGTTGACTCTCTCGATAACTGTTCTTGTAAAGGGAACCTACCTATCCGGAGAACTCACAAGAGACTAACCACAAGTGGTACTGTGAGGATGGAAATCATGTCATGAAATCCTCCAGTCACTTAAGAAAACAGCGTTTTGTCTTCATTCCATTGTTCAGACACCTGGCTGACGCAAAGACCGGTGCACGAATTCTTCGCGACCTGCTTCTTGTTGGGATACTTTGCTCCACGGGGACATTAACAGTTGCTACTGTTAGAAGATGAGGAGGTTATCTTTCAAAATGTATCACTTTCAGGGCTAATCTCACGGGATTGGAGTAGTTATCTCAACTTAAAGGATCATTGTTGTAAGTTTACTATCTTCGACATTTGTAATCAACTAGTAGAAACCGGTTAGGTTAATCAAAAATACCTCACTCAGTCTCAAGATGCGTTATTGCTGCTCACAAGCATTTTTGCTCGCGGTAGTGAATCCGTAGGACGTGGTCCGTAAGTACATGTAAAGAAACTCTTGCCAACCAACTTATGCTGTTATCAAAGCACACGCATTTGTCAGTACGTTGATTAGTGCATAGTGATGCGCATGGCTCATGTTAGTGGTTTTCCCGGCAGTTTGGTGGAAAGCGGTCAACATTAACTGACCCGACTCGTGACTTAGCAAACCTTATCTTCTCTGTCTGACAATGAACGCCGTTGGCATGGGTCTCCTATTACTGTATTGGATTACCAAGACACATTGGTCTCGTAAAAAAGGTATTCATATTTTTAACTGGCAAGTTCACGGACAGTTAACCGTCTGGTGCCAATCTCTGGGGAATTCCTAACTTGTGCCCTGGCGTTTTGAAAATGCCTAATATTCTAGGACCTCATTCTAGGTTCACCAAACCTGGAAGCGCATCATTGAGTATTATGTGCAATATTCTGGGTATGCCTGTGCCCTTTCTGATAATCGGTATCAGCCGATACATGTGACATGTGGAATACCATTTTGGAACGAGGTAGTGAATTTCTTGAGAGGATGGTCTTTTTTTCGGACTGATCATGAGCTTGGTACCCTGCGTATTCTCGAAGTGGCCTCTTTTTGGAGGGTCTCAAGGGAATTAGTGCATACTGATGGCTGTTTTTAACTGTACTGATTCCCACTGTTTATATCCCATACATAAGATGGGAGCTAATGGTGCCGTACCCTATGCACTAAGGGCCAGTGAACTGAAAGCTTTGGGAACCACTTGCCTACACAAAAAGCAACATCCCCCAGGATTGAAACGAGTGACGTACATGGCAACCGAACGTCACCGCATTTCTCATGCTATCATAAGAAATAAAGTTCCTACATCCAAATTGAAACTGGTCCATCTGCCTGATCGTGGACGACGGGGAATCCCAGTGTCCTCCTCAGGGTAGTAACCTCCCTTTGGAGGGGCCCGTTTATCAGTGATCACTGTGGTATTTAAGGTTTATTTTAGGTGAGGATCATGTTTGGAAACCCCAACTATGCTGGGACCAAACTAATGTGTACTGCGGGTAGTCATGTATGCTCACGTGATGCCTTAATGTAGGAAGGCCAGAAGGCTATTTTCGCATCCTGGTTTTTGTTGGAAAGGAAGTTGCTCTTCAGGGACACCTGGAGTGGTCTTTGTTGGGAGTTGGCCTCTCAACGGGTGTCAGTTTCAAGCCCAATCTCAGGGAATCGGTGTGGTCGTTTTAGCTGTGGAGCAGTCTCTTTTGGGGGACCTCAGGTGCTTGGTACTTGTTGGTTTCTGGCCCGGGCCAACTTCCACTCTGCATTTCTATAAAGCCTGCGGTCCCTTTTGTTTGGCCAAAAGTTGCCTATCAGAACTTCCGACTAACAAAATCCCATTGCAGCGCATCCGTTGTTTATTCCAGCATTTCCGTAATTCCTTTCTAAACAGCCCACGATACTGGGGATCCGTGTGCTACCCTCCATTTAATCCGAACGAGCTACTGCGTTGCTCACATCGATAGCACAACCCATTAATGAGCCCCAATCATGGTTGACGACAATGTCGCCAGACAGTCGACGGTTGAGTCAACTGCCGCCCGGGGGTAGTTATAGAGTGGATGGATAAAACGGTTTTGATAGCTCTTTGCGCTTTCTAAGCACACACTACTGCCTTTTGGGAGTTCAGTGTGTAGAAAACCAAAAGTGACCATAAATTTAGCGAAGAGCTGTCTTAGCTGGGAAGTGTTGGGAAACCCGAATCTTCCAAGTTGAACGGAAGCGAGGAGAATCCGGAAAACAGTGATTTTAGCAGTTTTCTTCGCACCATGAAAACGTGTCTCATCCAATTGCGCAGTTTCGGGAACTTCACTCGTCTTCATTGCCAGAAGACTGTCTCAAACCGTCACCGAGGTAGCTATTATGCTTTTTTGGTCATATTTACACCTGTTGCACATAGCTCTTAGTACCCTAGAGGATAATACGTATTAGTCCAAAAATCACCGCTGAAACAGATACATAACCCGAACTGTATGGCCGCCCTCAGTGTATTTTCGATATTTCGGTGGAATAGCGGTGAGTTGGATCTGCTTTTTGGCGTGACGTGACTTATCCGTAGGCTCAAACTATGGCTGGGAGTGAATCACATTATGGGCGCCGGTTGTGCACGTGACCGACTTTATTATCGGTGTCTGCTGCATCATACCAGTTCACTCTCAGGTATCATCAGCTACGGTATGAAAGCTGGCTTCAAGGCATGGAACGGATGTGAACAGCAGAGGGGAAGAGGTGGTGGCTACAGAAAGGAACAGGGTGTTGTGTTTAGGACAGGTTGGATTTGTGAGACCAAAGAGGCACTTAACTTCCGTCCAACGCTATCGCCAACATTCCTGCAGGGCTATTTGAGTTAATGGCAGTGCATCGAGCACATGCCACGCCCATCGACATGCACGCAAATATTCGAAAGGAGTGGAGGCAACAGCGCGGTTATGGTATTAGGTGTGTAGCGCGTTGGGCCTGTTCTGTGGCATGCGACATTTCCCCCCATAGATAGATGTCTAACTGTTTTACATCCCTCGGCAAAGGGTTTGTTAATGGATATTTGCTGTGACGTTCAAAATGATATGGGTTTCCATAATACTATATATGGGTTGCTCTGGCATGCTGTGGTGTCTTACTTCTGCCAAACGTTTTGATTCACGAAATTTTCTACGCATTTTGACACAATCTGTCAACGGGAACGTAGTGAGCTGCCGATGCTTCACAGCTCCAGGCTGCTTTTGGAAGTTAGTTCTCCAGATTTGCTACCGAAATGTAACAACTTGGAAGCGCACGTTCTCGATAAATCCGGGTGCCGTGGTTTTGTTCACATATGCAGAACTTGGTGAAATTTCCCTGAGCTTCCTCAAAAAAGGCGATTTCTGCTATGTAGAAATTTGTTGGGGGTGTCGTCTCTATGACAACCCCTATTTTGCAACATTCCCCGTCTTGCAATGGGAGTGGTAACAAGTCTCGTCCCAAACTAACTTTGGAAAGTTGTATGTTGTTCTCTCGGGTTTTAATAGTTGTAGATATCGGGTACAAATATAACCAAAAACCATACCATTTCCCTGGCACTGACGTGCACTCAACAGTTTACAGGAATTGAAACGGGATGATCAATAAAAGAACATTATATCCACTGGTCATTGGCTGTAGGGTGAGATTACCGGAAAAGCGGTAAATAACAAAAAAAAATCAGGGGTTATAACGTTTCTAGAAACTTCCAGCCGAGTATGCAGCCTCCTCCTACAGTGACCCAACGCTTGAGCAAATTGGATAATACGGTTGATAATTCGCAAATGTTGGAAACTGTTATTCATCCGAAAAACTAGAGCACTTGGTGTAGTGCATGCAGCGTCACTAACGGTGAGGTGCATTTCGTGGGAGGCACTAAAAGCGGCTTGACAATAGAGTGGTTATCATTTTACGGCTTAACATACAGTGAGACATATTGCACGAGGCCTCTTCTCCGCAGTTCTTGTCGGTCCATTTGACACAATTCGCCAATACCAAAGAACTCAAGCAGCCGGAATTATCGATAAAATGTTTCCTCCTAGTAGTTCACAATGCACCGCCGCTCATTCGTTCGCCCGTAGGAACATCGTTCCCTATAGTGAATATCGCAGTGGCGGAGGAATCTCGACTATCCAAATTAAGCACCACACTGTGATTCTTTTGCTTACTAGATCAGGCAAGCGCCAGTGCGAAAAATCATAACGCTTGTATGGCCACTTCGGCCGAAGGATATGAGGCCTCTTCACGTCTTTGATCACCGATACCTCAGAAGTATAGCTGAAATCGGCTGCGGCCAGCGAATTCACAATGAAACTATCAGGAGACGGGTTTTGGTGAAGCAGACTGCACTTCACTCAAAGAATGCGTCCATCACCGTCAGCTAAATTGGCTGGACCATAGGTAACGCGTATCGAGTTACCACCTGCTCAGAAGAGCGTTATTTTTCAAGCTTAATTCTGGCGGAAACCTAGAGATGAATAGAATATGGCATGGCAGAAGAGAATGAAAGATGTTACGAAAAGTTTGGGAGCTGTTGGTGCTGTTCGCCTTCCAGGATGGGGTCCATATGGTGAGCAGTTCGAAAAACCCTAACGAGCTTGTGGTCAGCGCGAAAACCTTGTTGGAGAGCTTGTGATGAGTCTAACCTAACGGAAATATTTTGGAGGAAAGCTGCAGCTCAGAAAATAATGGGAAAATATCATTTGCGGATAGCATTTTGTCGCAAGTAGAATGATGACATTCAAATTAGGTTAGACGAAAGACAACTCAAAAAGTGCAGTGATCCCATTCGGCTACAGACATCTCGATGTTCACGATGGAGAAACAACGACAGAAACATATACAAAGGGAGTGTAATCCATCAGTCTGTAATGTCAGGGCGGTAACTCTTCTCCCATTTATTCGCATCGAATCAGAGAATTCCCACCAATTACACAGACTTCTTTACCAGAAGAGTAATCCGCACGTAACAATAGGCGGCATTCTCGAAAGGACGTATCTTCATATCATCCACAGCCAGTAGTTCCGAAGTAAATCCAGACCCTGAAAAAGGGTTAAATTAAGAGAAGTAAAATGAGACAAACGACATTAGTAGTGTGTGAGAAAGTTAATTAGATGGGGGACAGTTAATTAAAAGATGATTTAGTGAATCGTCATCATTCGGGGTTAATGTTGGTCCTAATTTGAAATCGGAAATCCGCACCGAACGCCGAAGGCAATGCGGTCCTCGATCAAGATTGCAACCTGGCTCATTAGTAGCAGTTGCAAGCACCAACAACCTTCGAGGTCGTTTCCGGAAGCTAATCCAACAATGTAGTCGCCTACGGTGCCATCGCTACTTCTTCATCGTCTGCCGATTGTGGTACTCCCTATGTACCAAACGACCTTCAACCTATGAGTTGACCAACAACCCTTGAAATTGAAGCTTTACCTGCATAATCCCAGTGACACCTGAACCACTCGCTGTCACATCCTGTGAGGCGAGAGAAGCACGGGCCTAATATTCCCATCTTCATCCAATGAAATCGTCAGTTGCTTCGGAACTTGATATACTAAGGGGTGCAGGGAAAAGTAAACGCATGGAACGAAAACTTTCTCTTCTGGCGTAAACTTTGGGTCAGGCTTAATGGTATTATTCGAGCCAGCGGAGTTGCTCAGGAATCGATACTTTGACCCGAAATACTCAGCGTACAACCTGGGCGGTGGTCGGTATTTATAATGGCGTATAAATTCTTCGTACATCTCTTAACTCCAACCACAACTGGTTACAGCAATGGACAAATACTGAGCGCTACTGAGTGAACGTCCACTACTGGTCAGCACGTATCACACTGGTGGTTACTTGTTGAGGGAAACTACATCGGAGAGAAACACAGGGGTTCTGGTAACACTATTTCTCAAGCATTCTGTAGATACCAAGAGAAAGACCGCGGACGCTACCATGCGTACATGGGTGGGTACAGGACCATTTGAGCAAACGTCTCCGGGGGTCTTTCGCGATATCTTGATTAACCATGTCAGAACGCTCTTGCAGTAAGGACAACCCGCTATATTCCTATTCTCCAATAAGGAGATCAAGACACTTGATACGGGTTAAGTCCTAAAGCAGTGGTAGTCACCACACCCCAAGGGCGTCGGCCTTCTTGGCAGGATAGCTGGGGGCATTTTGGTCTCCCTGTATAAGGAAGTCCTCTCAGTCCGCTCACTCATCTTCTAGCTGTTTACATTTTTCTAAGGCAAAGACATTTTTATTAGGCAAGCCGACTGCGGTTGAATGCAATTTTTCGAACCCGATCAAAAGTTGAAACACTTTCGCGGAAATCAGCCGTGTTACGCTGAACTCTGGGTAGTGGAAATCTAGCTTGCTAAACTCCA
This sequence comes from Opisthorchis felineus, assembly GCA_004794785.1. Classification (NCBI taxonomy): domain Eukaryota; kingdom Metazoa; phylum Platyhelminthes; class Trematoda; order Opisthorchiida; family Opisthorchiidae; genus Opisthorchis; species Opisthorchis felineus. The sequence goes on from SJOL01010102.1 coordinate 103,981, forward strand.
GCTTGTTCTGACAATATGCCCCTACACCGCTCACCAACGAGCCACTTTGAAGGCATGCAGTTTCGAGATATTTGTTTATCAGTATACGGTGATATCCTGATATCACAGACAAAAGTATCAAATATCGAGTATATCCTCTACGAAACAATAGTTCAAGGACCTTCTATATTTTCGGTGTGAAATGAGAGTTTCCTACTAAAACGAATGACAGAATAGGAACTCATAAATTACCGAAGAGGGCGTCGTATTCCTCATCTGTCATACGACATGGTGGGCCGCCGTATACTCCTTCGGGATAGTCGACTGTCTCCAGAAGCCAACGAACGTCTGGTGCCGCCAGCTTGGACACATAGTTCACATACCTGAAGGATAAGTTTGGGGTCACCATTATGCCCAACGAGCATTCGTCTCTTGGTAGCATATTACAAGAACGGGAACAGTCACTCAATAAGAAGGGCTGGCACGATCCGAATGTTACTGCAAAAAACAACTACTTCCAAGTTTATGACAATAAAATACCTAAGATAGTACCTACTTAGAACGTTGTGACGGAGCCATCGCGACCAAAGATCCCCTGTCCCATATGAATTTGAACGGTGGCTCGGATGACCTAAAATTTCGGGAAGAAAGCAGGCAATCGTATGCAGAAACTAAACTGATGAGGACGATTGAAATGCACATAAAAGGCGATACACCTGTTGCGGCTGTCAACCCAATTCCCAAGAAAGCAATGTACACCAAGTGTGCGTGACAAACCGACACCTGAAAGTACTAATTGTTGGCAAATGGTTGCCTAGAAATCATTCTGCTTAAGGATAGCTTTATTCGGACGTCAATTTCAGAGGTATGAAACAACCAGCTCTCAAATAGAAAACTGGATGCACATCACAGGGCTTGACTAAGCAGAGCGCTGGATTTTGTTCGTCTGTTGCTCGCTGATAAAGTTCAGACGCCATTCAAGATTAAGGCATCAATCTTTCCAGTAAACTGAGCCATCTTATTGCAGTAGAACACAGGACAACAAAATAATAAGGAATGATGTATCACAGTATCACGATGCCACATTCTCCTCACTCTATGTCTCAGTTGCAAGCTGTACACTAATGCGGCATTTTTTGGATTAATTCCAAGATAGCCGTGCAAACGGGGGTTCATACTAATATTAATAATAATAATATAATGGTAGCCGTTCAGCTGTAGCACCCTTTCGGTGCCTAGCTGCCATGCCACCCGAAGGAAATACGAAGGCTGGGATACTACCAGGTCGCCCAAGCCCAGATACAGAGGTCGGGTTCGAACCACGGACCTTCCGGTCAGTAAATTCGCGCTAACCACTGAATTATCTCCCCCCCCCCCATAGGTTCAACTTCTGTTACAACCGTAAGCTTGTACTAAGTTCCAACGCCGCATAGTCCCGAAATCCAAAAGCTATAAGCAGCCTTATTGATAGTCGCACTTTGGAATATGAACCAGTGAGAGCTTCTGGAGAGCCACTCCGTGCCCCCGATAGGGTAATAATGGCCCTTCCACGCCCATAAGAACAGGGAGTCGCTTTTGTGTTAAACAGTTTGATTTCTTTAGCTGGAGCTTTCATAGACGTCTTACGTTAGGGTGGCAATGCTAGTGACCGACTAAACCGAGACCGTAAGTATTCAACCCGGCGCTCTTATCATCTCCGAGGGTGCGTGCACCACCAACCTCCTGGATAGATTTTCAAAGATCTTGTCACTTAACCTTAGTTCATTTACAACACCTCCACCTGCCTGACCGTTCGCTGTGGTGGCGAGGCCTCCGGGAAAGTGCAGATACAATCTGGTCACAAAGTGGGACAGAAATGCAAAATATACACATACACCGTTCCTGAGAAGCGTTGTACGTAAACTATGAGCAAACCTAAGGCTCGTACCAGATCAGCTGCTTGGTCTACGTGCATGTGTATTCTGACGTTGGAGCGGACAAGGCTGAAGTATGTGGATGATAAGACGGTACAGGCTTTGGAGAACGACGGCCACCGACAGATGCGGCTGTGGTTTGCATGGACAGGAGATATGACTGTATGCTATAGAAAGAACAGGATGTTAGGGCAGACATAGAGAAACGTGGATTTCGGTGCACAAGATTAGTGAGAAGTTGGGATTGAGCGTCAGCCATACTTAGGCCTTACCTTGGTCCTATACTCCACTTGAAAGCTGTTTACGTCTACATTGTCACGATGCCGTTATGGAGCATTTGCGGCTTTTTTCAAACGAACCGACTGAGTGAGACAAAACCGACTGTAACCTGGTAACGCCACTGCTGCTTGTACGCAGTTTACCGCACAAGGATGTTTTCCAGATATCCATGACCAGACACCAAGAATGCTCAAGGGATTGTGCGCCTCTGTGCGGAGGCCCAGCAAAATTGTACGTTAATCTCAATCCAGAAACGATCAATGCAGTTAAGGACAATCAAGAGGAAACAAGTCAAATTGCACGGATAAAGTCACTCACTGGTCCATATCGAAGAGGTTACACAAATACAGTCGGATGCGTCTATCAGGGGTCTGAAAAACAAGATTCGATAGAGACCATTTTTATATCCTCTTGTACATTAGACAATATAGTATACTCAACAAACTGCACTAGCACGTCTCAAAGGAAGAATCCACAGACAGTGCAATCTTAGCTTCAAACGAAACCATTCTGACGTTAGGTGCGTCCGCACAGTCAGCTTTTGTACCTTTTGCTCTGTCAGAGTGTCTCAACGGCAATCAAAAGAACAGCAAGGGACACTCACACAGGATTACACAGTATTTAAACTGAAAACTGATCAAAACGCCAGGTGATATAGATAACCGGAGACTCAAATGTGAGGTCAGGTACATCTAAAGTTACGGTACTTACACACGGGATTAAATGGTGTGGCGGTCCTCAAACCCTCACTGTGATTGTGCATGTAAAAAAATAAAGGTACGTCAGCAAGACACAATCAAACACTCGATCAACCTCCGACGAAACTCACATGGAATAGACTAATGTGACGTCCATCTCTGAACTGAATGGTCGATCGCAGCATACGCAAATCCGGATGTTCCGCGACGAAGGCCTTAAGAGCCGTCTCTGAAAGCTCGCAGCCCACAACGGTACAGGATTTCTGGAAATACATCCAAGCCAGGTCAAGAGATTTGCCACACAGCGGGACGAAGACTAGTTTCTCTAGCGTCGACTCTGGACAGAATTTATCCCAAAATTGTTGTAAGTGCCTAGGTAGAAAGTGCGTAAAAGGTCCAACTACGATGCTGCCAACAAAATAAACTGGAAGTGATACAGCACCTTTTTTTCTGGAGACAGATTTCTGGCAAACAGCTATCTGTTCAGGCCTTGTGGATGAACCAGGCAAAATTTGTGCCCGTTATCGTCAAGTTCTTGTAGTAGAACCACTATGTACTGCTTAATAACCCATACCGTGCATATGGTAGTGACACCAGCGCTAGCTAAAATACAGACTACCATTAAAACGTCTCGGGATAAGACATCCCTGTATTTCTTTGACATGTTTCGATAAAATCCTTGAGACGAGCCGACAGGACACTTAAAGTATCTTAGGTGAAATCTCAAGATGACCCGAAGTTGAGATGTCCTGATGGATGTACAATGCTTCAGGATTAATATCAAATGTTAAATGCTCATCGGCATGCCTTAAGTTTACACTGAACAACCCTTATATTTCTGTCGAGACACTGGGTGTTCGAGTCATCTTAGGAGTTTTATCAAGACATCTTAAGAAAGACACTGGAAAGCCTCAACATGGAGACGCTGAAGATCATGTGAGTGGGTTACGGTCATCTGGATGTCGTCTTTGGCACTCAGAGATGTTTTCTGATTCTCCCTACGACTGATGTTCTCTTCCCACATTTATCTAATCATGCTTTACTACCAAAATCGGCTCAACCCTCTAATCTGGCATTACATTAGCATGTGGAAATTCCTCTATCTGAATAATCATGGCATGTAAACTACATGTTGTGCAGTGTATCCCGTTGGCGCGGCTTTGTTCACCAGTGATCCCTTAAGTGAAAGTTGATGGCCGCACAATGAACGCAGTAGCTGGTAACGTTGAAGACTAAATATAAAGGTGTAGATAAGTATTTGTGACTAGTGGGAAGATGGGTGGGTGGAACTAAGCGGTGGAAACAACAGTTTAGATGGATGTGCACCACTGGAGAGGGCGACTGGACCATGTCCACCAGTGTCTCTGGACACCAATGTATCCGCTCTCATTACCACCGATGGAGGCGGTAAGTGCCCCAGCGTAGCATAGCTTGCTGATTATGCTTTTCATCCTTGGATTCGAAGTCATGGCCGGATCAGTCCCCGATTTAGCCCTTCGCATGGCGGTGCGAAGAGGGCTATTCGGGTAAGTCTATCCATTGGCATAAGGGGCACATAACCAAGAAAGTGAAACGAACGTAGTATCACCTGTTTAGCCGCCTAGTAAGACACCTCAAAAAATTAGTTGACGTAACCCAGTATTACAGACAATGCTCTGAAGCTGACGGTCAAAGACTGGAAGCTTTAAATGTATCGAACCGCAGTGGCTAGGTTTCTGACACGCGATAGTGAAAAAAAAACTGTTCAACTGTAACACCCTTTCGGTGCCTAGCTACCATGCCACCCGGAGGAAGCGCGAGGGCTGGGATAATGCCAGGTTGCCCAAGCCTAGACAGGGGAATTCGAGAGGCAGAGGTCGGGTTCGAACCACGGACCTTCCGGTCAGTAAATTCGCACTCTAACCACGGAGCCATCTCGCCCTCACACATAATCTCACCCATATATATATATATATTAGTATGACAGTGCGGAGCGCACTAGCTGAGTAAAGACAGTCTATCAACGTCAGTAACAATCTGGTGTTGGGCTGGTGAAGATACGAGTGGTAAAGTGCTGACACGAACACGATATTCTCTGATCTTCTCTGTCCTGTTGACTGAAGCAGAGTTCACTGCTGTGTTCGGGTGTCTTAGTTAGATAATTGCCAGGATATGACAATGACCCGATCTTCCGTACTGGTATATTCCCCTCTTATACCCTGGAAACCTTTGTTACAAAGGTGATTGCCCGCCCTATACATGGCCACCATATTTACGCCTGTTTTCACCGGACGAGACATAATTGCAGCGTGTGCTCTAAGTGCGATTGTATTGGCTGAATACCGCCGAAACTGGGTCTGCTCAATTAGCGCTGTTCCTCAGATATTGAGATTAAATTGATAGCTCGTTAGAACAAGGCACCTTTTCGAAACAGCTGACCAGCTTATATCTGGCAACTACCGCACACAGCCATCTGGTCTCGTTAAAGGTATCTTTGGGAGTACTATATTTTGCAACATTTGTTTGGTGATGTTCCTCTATGCTGTCTCAGGCCATGGGTCCGTGGTTGTGAGCTGGGTTTGGGCTTCCACCAGCTTGATCACATCATCACTTCTGTCCCACAGTAATTCATGTTCTGTCGTCACGGATCAGGGTTGTTGAAGACATAGCAGATAAGTCATCCATGCAATTTATGTACACGAAACCGTATTGTGACTGCAGTAGAATGAAATTGGTCCACGGTGGGAGTAAATTAGGAGGCAGACTCAGCAAGTGCTCTTTAAGCACGTTTATTATTTCGGGTTACGGTTTCTAAAATATCAGACGTTGAATCTACAGAAGAGGAAAGCTCTCACGTTGAAATGAGTTGAGCGAAAGTTTTCCGTGGGACTGAACACGGCATTGTGTAACTAGTCAACACGAAAAGCTCCAGGTTGTAAACTCGTGAAACAGTGGATTACAGCAGTGGAACGACCGGGACATTTTGAGACAGCGTCTTTTACACTTCAAAGCCTGTTCTCAACGGGAGAGGTAATTTCCTTTAGGTGAGGCCATCAGTATTCTCTCGGGAACGCGAATAAATGTACAAATTACGTGGGGCTACTACGATCGCACAGGTAGGCTGGTGTTGCTCTGGGTTACGACCGCCTCTTAAACATGGCAGAAATGTTTTTTTTAAGTTGAAAAAGAACATAGTAAGGTCAGATGTGTTTTTTGTGTTCGGTAGGCACTGACCGACAACCTTAAGTGGCACAGCAACCTGACAGAAAATTACCCTTAAGGTCAGGGTAAGCCAGATGATCCAGATGAGTCCTTGTGGACATAAGAATCAATTCTGGTCATCCATAGTCATTCGCCGTACAACAAGCTAAAACACTCTCAATTCCTGCGGTGGAAGCATTGAGAATGGCAAGTGCATGCAACTCGCAACAACAAAACAGAGACACCAACGAGTGGCACATAGCCGATAATATCACCAACGCTATCTGTAAAATAAACCACTCGAAATTCGGTCAGCATTTCTGGAAAGGAATGATCCCGCAGAAGTCAATACAACACATCAATCTAAGACCATCTTCTGAGTGTCATCAGAAAGGTAATGAAAGTATTTTACCAATTTGAGAAAACAACCTGAAAATCGATAGTTCTGGTAGTTGATCAGATGGCCGTTGATCTTTTCTTCGACCTCAGCCATCTGATCAACCACCAGTAAAGGCATCCGAGCTACCAAAATTTCGACACATTGGTAACCGATAGATCACCTAGTCCTTAAAAAAAGATCGTTCAGCTGTAGCACCCTTTCGGTGCCTAACTGTCATGCCACCAGAATGAAGCATGAGGGCCGGGATACTGCCAGGTTGCCCAAGCCTAGACAGGGGAATTCGAGACGCAGAGGTCGGTTTCGAACCACGGACCTTCCGGTTAGTAAATTCGCGCTCTAACCGCTGGGCCATCTCGCCCCCAGCCTTTATGATTTGCCAAAATATTGGTTCGTGGGTGAAATGCCCCTTGTTATCCCATCAGCTTGGAACACTTATCAGTCCCAAAAACGCGGGCGACGAAAAAATTACCCAAATTATGAGACAAAAAGAGAGTCAGCGGAACGAGATCTGTGTGACGAGCAAAGGCAACGTGAGATTGTGCATGGTGCAAGTCACAGAATGAACATCTGAATGAATATCTTTTCAACTTGAATTTGTAAGGCCAGAAAACAGTCCACTTGTAAATTGACTCCAGCTTGAAAACTCCAAAAGAATCCACAAAACTGTCGGACTCGGTGGTGGGTACTTACAAATTTTTTATGGAGAGTGGTACGGGCAACTGATCAAAATTCCAAGACAGCACACGACTTGTACCATCCTGATTGATTGTGCTTTCCGTGAAAATTTGTCAACTATCTCGTGAGAGAATCTCGAGGCGGTGATGCATTACTTATTTCACTTGCGATTACCAAGCCGAAGGGCTCTTACAATGTGCCTAGGATTTTTTTTCACTGATATGAAAGAGTTACACAAGCAGCGTAAAGCGAGTGCAAACGCATATCATGTATAAACAGGAACCAGATGTAAATGTAATACAAGAACGAGCACAAAGACAGAATAACACTTGAATAACCTGAATAAGACATTGTCCTAAAAGCACTTACCTGTGAACTACTGGACTATGCCAGCCAACTGTATTGCTATCCCACCTTCTGCACCACGCATCCGCGGAAAAGGTATCTGAGACATAAGATAACAGTCAATGGGCTAACCTTCCATTTCTCCAAGAACGAACAAGTGGACACGCCCCGCTAGCTGCAGTTTACAATCACCCAGTTCAGCCGTTGAATATGCTTATCGAATTTTCCACTGGTAAGAATTATCTGAAAACCAAAACCGAATTGCTGTATTGAGCAAACGTTCGCATCGGCGATCCAAGTTGCTCAACAGAAACATCGCATCAGTCGAACGGGATTTTTATTTTATTGCAGCTCACTGGATACCAAAAATACACCGTCATGTGATAATACAACCAGCAGTTGGCCCGAGGACTGCACATTTAAAGACCAGACTGACAAATATGGTTTATGTTTGACTAGTTTTAGCCAAATGATGATTTGGTTAGGCAGTTTGACTGCCCCTGAAGCCAGCTCAACCGATTTCTCTACATCGACATGGTGTACACAGTCATCCCAAGTAACTAGGCTTCAGACGGACCGATTGCATCTTTATTTAAAATCTGATCAAATTTTAAGCCCGCGATTAGGTAGTTACATCTTTCATGGGCTATAGGACTTGTAAGGATATCTGACATCAGCAGCCAACTCGTTCGACCGAATGGTTTTGTGGGACTGTCTCCTAAGAGTTAGGCGACCTAACGAATACGGTTGGTTAGTGAAGGCATTCTACCGCCCGACCTCAAGAAGAGTTGAAGCGTATGGCCAGCTTTCATGCTCCTTCGCTGTCTCCAGGGTTTTGCGGCACAGTTGTCTTTTTCTCTCGGTTCATTTCATCCTCGTGATCGATGAATACATCTATCATCTATTCGAAGGGTAACATAACGTGGGCGAGAGGTTTTCCCCTGGTAATACAGCCACTGTACGGCAGCGAAACATCAGTGTTGAACACTGAGGTCATGCTGTCGATGATGATGATGATGATGACATCTGCTAGTTTACAGACCTCTAATGACATCATCGGGAATGACAATACCACCCATGAACTACAGATATCCTTAGGCCAGCTAGCCCTGCGTCTTGTTTGACTACTTCAACGCGTAAGGTTCTGCTCCTGTGCTCGCACTCACCATATGTGGTAACACAAGGCGTGTTACCATAGCTACCGGTGGGGATGTAGGAAAGAAATCTTAAAGCCAGAGCAGAGTTTGCTGTATGATGGCGATGATGTTCACCACCCTCAGAACGAAAGTCCAGTGTGTCATAATGCGAGCCTATGAATACGGAACCCATCCTCACCACTTTTTTGAAAACCACTGCCTGTATAGCGTTGCACAGGCGTGTCAGGCAGATCCTAAGTAAGACTAGCCCAGCACACCGACTGAGGTGGTCACGTCTTAAGCATGCCTACTACTCACCTGACATGTGTCTTATTAGTGCCTGCTGGAGTAAATGAGGGAAGAATCCAACCCGGTGGACATGGGTGAAGGAACTGACGGTCAGTCTAGCCACCGTCGGGTAAATTAGGCATCTGGGATGAGGTCCGAATAATTCTGAATGCCGCTGACTAGAAACTTAAGGCCCTGAATTGAAATCAGCGAAGCGAATGTTAAAAACGCCACCATTCAATTCAATTTGTCGGCTGTAAACCGTGTACCATAGGCACATTGGTTCCAGCTGCTACCGTTTCGATCACGGGAAAGCGGGAGTGTGGGACATAAAACCAAGCCTTGGAGAAGAAGAGATGTTCAGTTTGTTCGGAAATTGGGTAGCTACATATTGAAGGCGATAGCTTCCATACATGAGCGCCACTGACTGCGCGATTGAGCCATTTCTGCCAATGTCATTAACCATTGGTGATTTGAGTCCCGGGGTCCCCATCCAGGGAGGCGGCAGTTGCCGACTCGACTAAGTTTACTGGTTAGTGTTTTCGTACTTCGTTGCCAGGTCATACACTGTCCACCTCTCGGTCGCTTCCACTCAGCACAGGGCTGGGCGAAAAGAGCTCTGTGAGGCAGGCGGTCTTCTGGGATGCGGAGTACATGTCCTAACCAGCGTAACCTATGAAGCGTGTGTAATTCATCTATCGCGGGGGACATCGATGATCAAACACTGACATCTTCCGTATGTCCTCCGCGCGTAGAGGCTACGTCTCTGATCCATAAAGCAGTATGGATCGCACCACCGCAGTGTGAAGTCTTCCCTTGACAGACAAACTCACGTCACGTCGGCGCCACAGGTGTCGAAGGTTGCAAAAGCTGCCCTGGCCCTTCCGATTCGAGAAATAATCTCATATCAAGCCAGTCCACCGGAACTTATACAGCTGCCCAGGTAAACAAATTTATCTACCACGTCGATTGGCTCGCCTGCAAGCATGAGGTGTGGGTTTGATCCCACCCAGTCTTGTAGCAGCACTTTACACTTTGCAGATGTGAAGCGCATGCCAAACCGTGCGGCAGAGTTATTTAGGTTATTTAAAATCGTTTGCATTTGGGAAGGATCTGAACCAAAAAGGGTAACATCGTCCGCATACTCAATGTCTGTGAGCGAACGTCCCGGGAGCATTTCGACTCCCGAGGTTTCAGAGACAGGCAGAGAAATTTCAAGCAGCATATCAATAACAAAGTTAAAGAGGAAGGGTGAGAGAGGACAGCCTTGTCTTACACCACTGGACATGGTGAACTCAGGCGAGAGGTTCCCGTATACTCGTACGCGCCCACAGGAGTTCGCATACAGTGCCCTCATGAAGGATAGAAATTTGGAAGGGACACCTTTGATCGCCAGACACTGTCAAAGTTGCTGACGACCGACAGTATCAAAAGAAGCTTTCAAATCCAGAAAAACGACCAACGTGGGACGTCTGAAGGAGTGGCGCTGTTCAAGAATTTGTCTGAAGGTAAAGATATGGTCGATGCATCCTCGACCAAGGCGAAACCCAGCTTCATTCGCACGAACGTCTCTCCCGATAATCCGCCAACCTGCGCAAAATAATATCAGAGAGCACCTTAAATGCGACGGATACTAGGCTGATACCACGATGGTTTTCACATGACGTTCTTGCACCCTTTTTGAAAACTGGGATGACGGTCGACGAGCTCCATTCGGCTGGTATTCTGTTTTCGTTCCAAATCTTCTGCAGTATGGTTGTCAGACTGTTCACCAGGACCTCGCCACCTTCTTTGAAGAGCACGGGGTGTAATCCATCCGGGCCAGGTGCCTTGTCGCGCTTCAGGATTGAAATCTCTCGCTGGATTTTGGTTGCTGATGGTGGGTTGGTGTCAATGTTCCATTCGGGTCCGCTTGGCTCTTACAGCGGTTGTATTGAAGGAGACCAGGTGAACTGTTCTTGGAAGTGCTCAACCCACCGCTCAAGACGGCGATTGAGGGAGTGAATTGCTATTCCGTTCTTTTCGCATATTGTCTCACTGACACCTGCCTTCTTTTGACCCGTTGATCGAATCAGTTGAAACAGGGCGCGGCTGTTGCCTGCAGCGAAAGCCCTCTCCATTTCATGGGCCTTCAAAATCCACCAGCGCTCTCTGTCATTATTTAAGCTCCTGATTACCCGGTGTTTGAGGGATCTGCGTGCGCCATCACAGTCGCTAGTTGCTGGTATGGCCTTTCCGGTAGCAATAAGGTCTGCTGATCACGGAGATATCCAGTTTTCATTGAGTTGAGTCAGAGCTGACTCGATGGGCTTGACAAACAGTTCTGAAAGCTGAGAGCATTGCTTCTTGAACTCGCCTCCATTCAATCTCCAAGCGATCTTCATCGTCCACATGACTTTGCTTTCCCAGTAGCTTTCTAGCCAGATTAGCTCGATACTCTTCAGCTACTGAAACTTGTCGAAGTTGATGAACGGAGCTGCCATCTTTCGGCACGCAGAGTACTGACGGAAAGCGAAGTGCTAAGCGGGTCCGCACGATGGCGTGATCAGAGTCAAGTTAGGTGCCCCAGAAGGAATACAATCCTTAACTGAGGCTCTCCATCGGTAACTGATAGCCATGTGGTCCTATTGAGTCCACGAGTGTCTTGTGGTAGGTGGCCTCCAAGTAACTCGATGTGAGCGTTTGTGTTGGAAGTTAGTACTAGCCGGGAAAAGACGATGATCTGCACACAACTGAAGAAGCCGCTCCCTATTATACGTAAGTACGTACGTACCACCTAACTGTGCTTCTTCCGGACTTAGTCGTCCAAATTGGGCATTCATATCACCCGCCAGGATTACTATATCCGTCCTTCTTGCCGACCGAAGCAGTCGTCACAGATCTTGATAAAACTCGTCCTTCTCAGTCTCAGAACTGCTATCTGTTGGGGCGTATGCTGATACGAAAAACAAACACCGTTTACCGCATCGACCTGCGTTAATCTTAACTGAGCCAGACAACCACACAGCGCATAGGCAACTGTTTACTGGGATCCAGCCCAGTAAGGCGCTTTCAGCCTTGGGGCTGAGTGCAACTCCCATACCGTAGATACCACGAACCAGGATCACCGGGTACTCGAAGAGTGAAATGTGGAACATCTGGTCTCGTCCTAAGCGGCTTGAGGAGCACGACCGAATTGGGGTCTTGTGTGCGTGTTTCGGAGACACAAGACACATCAATAGAGAGGGCAAGCAAGGTTTCAGCAAGGGATGCCTGTTGCCCAATTTGACATTGAGTACAAACATTAAAGGCTGCAACGCGGATCAGACCTTTTGAGGTTAGTAGGTGATTAGTTTGGTTTATTTTTCTGGGCGACGGTTGAGACACGGAAGAGTGGCTATGGGATTGACAGATTGGTTGATTGCACTGCATTGTACGATGGGTTCGGAGGGAGTGAGGGAGAAGGCCGGTGAGCGAAGAGCTGCAAGGGCAGATGATACTTCCCGGTTACCCAGGCCGAAGAAGGGGGTTTAGCTGAGGTACCCCACCCTGAGCCTTTGGCTCAAAAGTCTGACCCACAAGGCAGTGGGAGGATGTAGGGTTTTGTTCGGGGACCCTGTCCCTAGTCTCTGACTTAAGAGTCTGGACAGCGAGACAGCGGTTGTTAGGGTTTTCCTGGGGGACCCTTCCAGGAGCCAATGACTCAATAGTCTGACCTACTTGGTTGTAGGGGGCCGGCCTGGCCCGAGGACGCAGGGAGTGAGGCACTGCTGTCTCATTCCTAATGCGGCTGCGCAATACAGGTGCCTTTTGAGCAGCACCGGACTCTTCGGTTTGAAAAGTATTTCGACCGTATTGAACAATGTGCCGGCGGTCACGGTTAACCGTTGGGCGATCGGAGTGTGCAGTTTTTGGGGCCGACCTTTTCTAACCCGTCCTTCCTCGGGGGAAGGCAGTACCGCTGCTTCCATAAATATGGATATGCTGGTCGCCTGGGGGATACGCCTTACTGCCTTCACACTCCTATCGCAGAGGACAGTACGACTTTACCTCCAGACCGCCTCGTGATACGATTAGTAGCAGTACGGTGACTCGCTGTTCTTCGTCGGGCTGCTCCTCGTTGGCCTTGCTGGCATGGCTGAACCTTTAGGAACTGAGTTCCAGGCAGTATAGCCCGCAGGATCATTGCAGCACTGAAGCCCGACCGCCACAAGGTGACAGCTTTGGGTCGGGTTAAAAACGCCACAGTCACGGTCGGTTGGTTGAGTAAATCAAAAAGACAAAAAAGTTGCCTATTTGTTGTCTCGCTTATGCACATACCAGCTGCAGCTCCGAACCATGTCCTTCTTTATTGAAACAGACTTACTGCTTTCTACAGACAGGTTTCTATAGTACAACACGCGTGATACTTCGCTCCCCACCTGGCTCAGTGTCCACGAACCTGTTTTCCTGAAAACAGTGTCGAAGTACAACACACTGTGGAAGAAGCCGAACTTGTTGTGTGCAACCCATGGTATGATAGACCTGTGCACGACGATGGCAAACAACAAACGGTTTCTCTTCGTCGTTCATCTCTTACAAATTCAGATAGTCATCATTATCTGCAACATCAAATCAGCGTAGAATAATCGTTCAGCTGTAGCACCCATTTGGTGCCTATCATGCCACCAGAAGGAAGCACGAGGGCTGGGATACTGCCAGAATGCCCAAGGCTCGAACTAATGCTTCGCTCCCGTGCAACTATGATTTGTTTGAAAGCCTCATTGTGAAGAAAAGAATAAAAATGGATGAGGAAGAGACCAAGTGCAAGCCTACCACAATCACTCTGAGGTGCCTACACATACAGACACAGACACTCATTGGGGCAATCCGGACAGGAACTGACAATAGGTAAGCCAGTGACATCGATTAGCAGTTACACTTGCAGCGTCCTCAATTATGCACAGGGGGAGTCACGTGGACTCCATCCAGAGAAATCAAGTCACACAAACATCACCCAGACTTTTCGTAATCCCCTTTATACCCATCTGCAAATCAAAGGTTGTCCACCTCTCCGCTTCCGCCACTCTGAATTGGGCACTCTTTGGAAAATGGTGGTTCGACACACGCAGTACATGGGCTAACCAACGCAGCTTCTGGTGCTGGACACACTCTATGGTGGAGGTCCCCGTTGCACAACCAAAAACTCGCCTCCTAGTTGCCCCATTACGGACCCGCCGACACCAACGCACACAAGCTATGCTTCTGAGACAATGGTTGCCTTACACATAAAGACGTCTCAGTTACGATGCTCGAAGAGGCCAATTCTCATAGCCGCACAACAAAATAAGCCGTACTGTAGCTCGATACAAAAGCCCCTTAAGATTGCTTTATTGCCATAGGTGTGTCAAATTAGCAAACGCGATCAGAGCCTTGCAGATTCGTGCATTGACCTCGACTGTTACAATACAGTCGGAACTAATACAACTCCCAAGATATGTAAAACTATCCATAACTTCGAGTGCCTCTCCTTGGATTGTAGGTACAGTGTTTTGTGACTGTATGTCCACGAGCATGACCCTACACTTCGTTGGTGCAAAGCGCATGCCAAAGTAAGGGATGACTTTGGTCAGTTCATTCAAAAACACCTGCGCCTTCTCCTCCTCGTAGGCGAGAAAGATGTCGTGTGCATGTCCCAGATCGACAAGGTTTTCGTCAGCAGCTAATAGAACACCAGGGTTTTGAACACATTCCAGCGTTTGTCTCTTTGTCTCGCCGATCACAAAATTAAACAGGGATGCGAAAGTGGGCAATCTTGACGGACACCAGTGTGTACGGATGCTTTTGGAGAACTTTCTGTACACTCCCACACGCCCATAAGTAGGAGAATAAAAAGGAATTACTATGTTCACAAAAACGCTTGCGGGGCAAGCGAGTTAAGAACAAAATGGCCAAATGAGTCGAATGTGCCTTTGGAATCCAAAAATACTAAAATTATGGATTGGTCATACGTATGACGTCCTTCTAGCATCTAATAAAATATGATTGAGTCAGCGCACTCCTACTAGGCCGGAATCCTGCTTGCTGCTCCCAAGTCAATGTTTCACGAGCCACCATCAGGCGACGAAGAAAAAGTGACACCGATTCTCGTTAAGACTGCAGTCATGCTGACCTCCCTGTGATTACCGCACACCATAATGGTCCTTTTTGGAAGATGGGTGCGTGCCGTCGCCGACCTTCGCTAGTTGCCTGCGAAATTCTCTTTTCCACAGCTTCAGGTAAATAAGTCAGACAAGCGATAACCGAGAACTTCACCCCTATCCTTGAACAACGCGGGTGGGAGGACATCTAGACAAGAAGCTCAGTGGCGCTTAAGAGAACAGATATTGTGCAGCGAACCTGTTGCTAGTGCGCCGAAACTGGTCTGGTCATCATATCAAGGTCACCGAGTGAACGCCGTATTCATAAACTCCAGCAAAACGTCCAACAGAGTACAGCACAGCGCCTTCGCAACCTTGCAGTGGGAAGAAAACTTTCAAATGCCCTTAATACACTGGATACACGACTTCCTGAGACCGCTACTACATGGTCACGGTGAACGGACAGCCTCTGGAAAGACTACCTGCTTGATGCTTAGTGCCCAAGGAATCAGCATTTGGACCCAGACTCTTCAGTGGTGTGAATCTGCTATCTCAGAAGCTGCAGAAAAATAGCAGTGTTTGCTGGTATTTTGAGGATTTCGATTTTGCTTTCTGAGAGAGAGGAAGCTTCGGGTTGTGTGCACAAACGACGACCACTGGGGGATACAAGTACAATAGCGAAAAGCCTAGGCTGCAGAGTGCCATTGGCGACAGTGGAACAGCCTTTCCAACAGTGTTTTTATGGCACGACGGATGAGGCCTTCAGGCGGTTACTGGACGCGCATTTGTGAGGTAGGCCAAAGGCATGTAATTTCGTGAATTTCGTGCGGCTTCTTACAAACAGCATGTTGATTCATTGTCCAGATATATATCCACCACTTTGACTAGCATCACACTACTTTGATTGGATAACACGTCTCACCGTATAATACTTGTTTGCGTACTTGGAATAGCGTAACCGAACTACCCACTTCTCACAGCAAATCGCTTTGTGCCGTCCGCTGCGCTATTTCGGCTCCTGAAAATACGCTCTCATCCATAGAGCACTTACCATTAGGTTTCTTATCACAACGGCAGCCGCGTAA
Organism: Opisthorchis felineus; assembly: GCA_004794785.1. Lineage (NCBI taxonomy): Eukaryota > Metazoa > Platyhelminthes > Trematoda > Opisthorchiida > Opisthorchiidae > Opisthorchis > Opisthorchis felineus. Next base: position 120,057 of record SJOL01010102.1, read on the forward strand.
ATAGGTCCGTTTTCGACTACGATATTGTGATGCCAGAGCACCGATCACCACAAGTGTGATCTGGAGCCAGTAGGGGCCTATCCATTAACTGGATAGTGTCTACCACGGTGTTAACGCAAGGCAGGGCTAATATGGGTCTCCAGGTTTTCCTCTCTCATAAATCTGAGTCCCGACACGATCGACTCAGGTAAACGTGCTGTGACCTCGGAGGGTGGTGTTGTGAGAAAGAGTAGAAAAATTGGCCATGTGTCCAGGACTCAAAGGGGTTGCAGGTGCACGTGATATACAGTCGAAGCCCACAGCATTCCAAAAAGAACAGATTTAGACGCAGTCACTCTATATTGTGGAACTTCCGGAGCGATGTAACATTTTCCGTGGCCTCACGCGGTACATTTTAAGGCACGCTTACGCTGCGTTACAGCCAAACGTACACAAAAAGCTGCATTACTCTACCAAGTGTTCTACCAAACGGGGAATAGAACAGGATGAAGTTAGAATGACCTAGGTTGAGAAAGGTTTAAGTGTTAGCTGACCAGTCTGACAGCCCGCTTTCAAGACTGGAGGAACAGCAGTGACCGTACACGTAGGAAAGTGAACATTTTCCACGAAGAAAGGATGTACAAGTGGAAGGACAAAGGAGGTGTTTTTGTCTAGAATACTGTGATGAAAATACTGGTTTTGGACCAGGAGACGCCGATAATTATGACGTCTGAAGGCAAGGAGTTCGGGGCAACCGAAGCTAACAACAACAGAATGGATGAGTGGTGAGCCGGCTACGGACCAGGAGGAAGTAGGTCTGCGTTGACCCGGATAGGAGCCAATCAGGACCGAGGAATTCTATGACGGGGTCAGAGAGAAAAGGGATGGAAGGGGAGGAAACCATGTTGAGCTGCTGCGAAGGGGTTAGTTGGTGATTAGTTAAGTGGACAGGGGTATGTTTACGATTTTTCTGTTACTTTGCAAGGAAACTACGTGTGGGTAATAAGACGACAATTGAGTTGGAGTGAATAACAACTCTGCAGATAGAGGGATTATTGCACTCCATCAGAAGAAGGACTCCCGAGTGGGAAGATAGCATAAATTTATATAGGGTGGCAAACATGCCAACATACTCACCGGGACAATTAGGCTATTCTCACAATGGAATCGATTTCTCGAAAGCTACGACGTTTTCAGGGTTGCCACTTCATAGTGCAGAATGTCTATGTATAATGCACATGTATATGCATTATGCCTACCTACAATAATGATTTGTTTAAGTGTGCGAGTCTTCAAGGTCAATAAACACTGCGGACTGTGAATACGTTACCTAATGTGATAAGAAATCGCGAATAGCGGAAGATGACTCACCTACAGTGGACATTTTTTTAAAGATACTTTTGAAGCTGAAATAATTTTCTGAACATACTAGAATCTACAAGGCCATTGTGGAAGCGAAATATGCGAAGGTGCTATTACTGTTAACAAGTTTTGCTCGATAATTACTGTTACCAGTGCAACTTGCGTAAGCCGCGATCAATATCGGCAAGAAATCGTTGGAGATTTTTCCCAAACAGCACTGAGTTCCAACATAGCTTGCAAATTATGTGAGAAAGATCATGACGTTGATCAATTAGCCCCATGGAACATACTTCGGTCATAGCGGACAGCTGAACGAACCTAGCTGACGCACACGACTAACATGCGGCTAGGGGTCCACGATATCTAATCAACTAG
>SJOL01010102.1:123033-285823 GCA_004794785.1 Opisthorchis felineus
AGATGTATGCAGGGAAGCCACATCGCCTGGTAAAAGGGGCATGTGCATTCTCCAGCACCGGTGTCAACCGTCTGCATGCACCTGGGTGTTTGCACCACAAACTATAAATTAGTTAACGTAGGTTAACCTCACCTTGTCTGTTCCAATACCATCATAGTGCAGCCTTGGCTGTCGCGAACCCAAGTGCCTCAAAATGAGAGAACAGGCATACGTCGTCATTCGACAAACCACGTTCAGAACGTAGCTGTCACCCTCCAATAACTGCCGTCGGTCACAATGACACGACGTATGCATCTCGAATTCTCGCATGAGCCACTCGGCGTGCCGGGACACCTTTTTTATGGCATGCTAATGTGTGTCGGAGTGGTGAACACGGTCTTTGAGGCGGCCGTTAGCATTCTCTAGGCGGTTGTTAGACACATTACCAAAGTGGACCATTCCGGACTGTGTGTGTACGGCCCATTTTCGGGTAATGTACAGCCAGCGAGCCGTCAGATAAGATAGAAATCGTGGATCAGTGCGGCGCAGTATTTGCAGATCTTGGAAGAATCTCTGTGCTCTTATTATGCTAAACAACAACCTACTGTATGGCGTTGTCCAGGGGTGCCATGCGGTGGAATATGTGCAGGCTGTTTGCAGAGTGTGTCTATGACCATATGTAAATGGTTATATCATGATACATACGTGCTTCCTGCTAGCTTTTCTGACGTGTAAATAGCACAGCATTATATCACAGCCGAACACTACTCTTGCAGCACGCATTTGCGCCGCCAGCTTGTCCATAACGAATGTCCCAACTGCATACTGTTCTCCCATCATTTCCTTGAATAGTTCAAACAGTCTACGCATAGGTGCAAACTGTTCACTTTCCACGAAGGCATACATAGCCGGACGACGGGTACCCATGCCGTCCGTTATCAGGAAAGTATACAGCTTCTATCTAAAGGCCAAATAAGAGGTACTATAAAAAACTCACCCAAAACGGTTTGTTGCGTGCGTTCCGTCTACATTAACGACATCTGGAAAGCGTCGGAACAACGCTATCTGCTGCCATCGGGAGAAACATATGTGGCTATAATGACCCTCCTCTGATTGCCACACCAGCACGCGTCCGGTCTCCGGAAGTTAAGCCCAGGACCGAAGGCATATCATCTGCCACAATAAAACGCAACTATGCGGCACCTGCTCAACATAGCCGGTCGACAGTTCTGGCGGTAGTTGTATATATCCTTAACAGTAAGGATCTTGCCGAATTCATCGGCCACAAACTGCCGCACCTCACACGACGGCGTTCCATATTTCGGAAGGGCCCTGTACGTGCCCAACTCGTCTTCCGTTAGCCGTCGATTAATCGGAAGCTGATCGTACAAAAACTTTGTCAGCTTATGATTGTGTTCAAGAAAATAAGAGGTGACCATTAGGTGGTTTCTTTGCCTCCGCAGACAAAACCTAAGTGGACAGCCGGCGCTTCGAGTACTCTTTTTTATATACAAAACAGGCTCAGCTTACTAGCTTCTCCGGATTCCTCGACTTTCCGTCGGTCTTGGAGGTCGTCTGCTGCATTTGTAGTAAATCCATTCGTAACGCAGAACAGCGCTGGTGCTCCGATTACTGCAGGAACGCGCAACTACCACATGTATTGATTTAAGGCCTTCTCAAATGCCGTGAGGGATGAAAAGGATATAGCCCCAAATTTCTCAACAAACGCGTGTGAAGCCACTTCTGAAGCCATAGCACAGCAAGTTCAAAGTCAAATGTGCGCCAAAAAATTTGAACACAGATCAATTAAAACAAATTGCTTAAAAATGAAGGCAGATTAGTGTGATTTTTGGTCTGAGCACATATGCAACAAAATGCCACACTTTGGCCTAAAAAGTTTTATTCCACACACAAAGGTTTTTCAGGAAAATGCATTGTGCGTCCAGGGCGCGGCCAATTAGGCAGATGCTGTCGAGAAAGATGAAACGCCCGCGTCCCAGAAGCGGAGGAATTAGGCTATTTTGCCAGTAGGGAGTGCGAATGCATCAAAACCGGGCCTTAAGATGGTTGCTGGTGTGGAAGCTGCGGAACTTCACGTTTTTATGGAATTTTGCAACAGTTTGAGTCTCATCACTACATTCCAGAGTGAGGGAATAGTGCGAAGCCCGTGGAGAGTGTGTGAAAAGTTTGGTTTTCCCCAAGAAACGTATGCGCGGAAACACCCATTTTCGAAACACATGGACGGGCTGATGTTCCTGCTTCACTCTTTCGACAGCATCTTGTCCGCAGTCATCTGGTAAACTTTAATCCGCATACAGTTGCGTCGTTTTGTTCTCAGAAAGTATAGTAGAATTATTATTACAGTTGTTGCCTCGAAAAGATTCGACGTTGTTTTGCCGCGCCGCCTTTACATCCACATAAATGAGCCGATCGGTTCAATTTTCGATTATGTCGTGCATTGATCCGCCACTTCTTAGAAGTACACCTAAGTTAATTTCGCCGAAACTACGTGGTGTTCGAAGTCCCGAATTTTACGGGGAGTTGGTCTAATCTGGTTGCACGTTCCAGTGATATGTTGCCGGTAGCATTTTGTTTCTGCTAGCGGACCTTGAAGATCACCGACCACCGCCGATTGACATGTGATTGCCAGTTTACGAGACAAAGCACACAAATAAACCTCAGGATATTTCAAAATTCAGCAGTGTTCTTCAAATAGGAGATCATATCTACAGAACACCCCGTGTAAATTCCACCCAGGTTGTAAGCTGAACAACGTTCGTGTGCGCTATACTTCTCAGACGCAATAATTTAGACGATTTTGCTCACCGAACTTCGGCACAACACTGTTTTTGGTAGGCTCCATTTGTGTTCGGTATAATAATCGAAGACAACCTGATGCATTGTGCAGTGTTGGTGCGAGTATGTATCTCTGTGGATGTTCCTCATCCTCAGATCTGAGCAACTGGTCAGGAAATGAAGCAGTGTTCTCAGATATCGTCGTGTGAATGACTACCATCCTGGTGGGAGGTCTCTCCCGTTCGACGTCACCTGGCTCGTTTTCGTCATAAAGCGCAACGACACTGCCGGTGAATAAGTCCAACCATTGCCCTTCAGAATGATAACCGCACGCGCCGTCGCCTACCTTGGTTACTCATTGTAATTATTAGGCCTACATCTGTGTGCGATGGTGGATGAGGCCGCAAAAACGCATGATGTCCCAATCCAACAGCCACTAACCGCCCTCCATACTCATAAATGCACGCGCTGTCGCTTAGCTCACCTACTTATGTTGAACATTAGATCCGTGAGTATCCCCACGCTGATTATGAGGCCCTAACAAAGCATGACAGCCTAATCCAAAAGCCCTTCATCATTATAGCCGTGTGTGTTGTCGCCATAACCATACCCGGGCTTAGAAAGTATTAAACCACTATAGACGAACTGCTTTTACTTATTTTATGGACTGGTACAGCCGTAATGGATGACCACTCCGTTTCTTGTTCCGTAGACCACTTTCCCCTGACGACGAATCCGAAATGAAAAATGTACATTCGATTTAATCTCTTTTGTATCTTGTTTAAAATTGTTCAGACTCTCATAAAAGTTAAACTTACTACTTGCTCAGTTAGTCATGTTGTCAGTAATGAGGGGGGCGTCTGTACACCGATGATGAGATGTCAATATTCAGTGATAATATGCATTGTTGGACGCAGCGAGGCTAAAGATAAAAAGGAGTGTATCCGAGTCAGTCGCGAGATCCAGTGATATAGACAGGATTCAACGACCTCATGGGTCTTCAAAAGTGTACCGCCGGATGTGGCAAAGGCGACTATCTCCTGAGTAAGCGTTTGCTTGTTGTCAAATCCGCTCGTTTGAGGCACTAAAACCTAAATTCGCTCCACTTCTGCTTCCCGATGTTGATGCCATATAGCCTGATGGAAACAACAGCTCCGTCATCCTCATTAAACCTGTAACCATTCCATGCTCAGACGCAGTAACACTCTCACTAACCAAAGCTACATTTTCGGTCACTGATTAGCCACTCTCGTGCTTGTGTTCGTAGACCGGCCCTTTTGTGATCTTCAGCATCAAACTCAAGCTAAAAAATTTCACAGATTCCAAGTGCAAGCTTCTAAGTGTCGTATTCCGCCACAATTCCACCAATCTTGCCTTGGTCCTCTAAGCGGCCGATGGGCCTTAACTCTCCATCATCCATCACATCGTTGCGCCTTGTCTGCCCATCCAAATTTGTCCCACCTGGTCAGGCTTTCCCGCCGCTAACTGCCCTTAAACTTCTACCAAATCTTACCGGTAATATGACCTTCTCTTCCGCAGCAAATGGCCCCAATGATGCAAAAGACTGCATGGTTAAAATGTCTCCCAAGAAACTGCACACCTTTCCCTATAGACCTTCCCTCCTCCACACTGATCTTCATACTCCACCATCTGCGGTATAAAATAGAAAACAAAGAATGTAGCATTTGTTGAACGCATTCGCCGCTGGCCTGAGCTTGTCCTTGAAAATCTTCTTATGGAGCAGAGCTATCAGCTATAGCAGAGTAAAAAACGCTGCCTCATGTGTAAGCCAACAGACCCATCAAGAGCATGGGGTGATGGTACTGAAACACAGCCTCTATACTTTTCCTTAGGCTGAAACAACGCTGCGTTCTCAGCACATCGTACAAACATACAACACGACCATGCACGTCATGTTTTTATCAGACCTCTTGTCTCCGCACGCTTCTAACTACAAATTCCCCTAAACCCGCCGAACTCCCAGGATCATTTAGCACCACTTTCCGCGTGGCATGTAATATCTGAAAGCCATCCTGGTCCCCAGTCTGTATACCTCTGTTCGCTGTAGCCCCTAACTTGTAAATTGTCTTCCTCTGCAGATTGTTCACTTCCTGAGTGAACGCAACTAGAATGTTCCAAAAACTATCTGTGATGACTTTGCAATCTCTTCTTTACCCTGGCATGCTCCAATACATGATAGTTCTGCATCCCCAAAGACTGACAGCTAATTACTCTTTAAATGGGCTAACTAGGAAATCACGTACGCTTTACCCACGAACTGAAAACAGTCTCCACACATCTCTACCCATCCTACCCAGCTTCGGGGGACATTGCACAACCAGCTATGACATTAGTTGCACACAATTTAGCTAGTGCGCGTCCCCATATCCTCGTATGGCCACACCCGTTCTTATCGACCGCAAACCGCTGTTTGTTACAATCTCCACCTGAATGTTCATGATCGTTTTTGAAATCGGGCAGTGTCGCCCCACTACAGTAGTTAGAAATTGCAACCAGTATAAGTGGCCGCTTTCTATTTCTATTTCGGGCCGCATTCCAACCAAAACCCCGTTGCTCTCTAACGGGCCCTTTGACACTTTTTTCCATTTTAATCCCCAGTCTAGATACAACCGTCTTATTACCTCTTTTGAACGATGACAATGAACCACCCTGCGCCATCGACGGATATAAGAATGTCCTTGGTCCACGCTGGTCCAAAGTTGTTACGATTCCCATACCGATCTTAACTATCCTGACAACCCCAACTGACTGACCGCCATACATTTGTCGTTTATTTTTGAAGAGCTTGTTCACAGACATAAAAAGTAAATGCAAGCGATGAATGTGAAATTGTTACAGGAGAATATGAGGTAAAAGAGAGAAACGTCTCTTTCGAAGTTAAACTACCAACAGTTCCAGTTAGATAAGACGAACCCTAACGTATGTAAGAATTTTGGTATAGAAACACGCGCGTAAAGATCAACAGCCGAAGAAAGGACAAACAATGCTGAATGCCCTTCAAGGCGCGGTGAGCGCTGGCACGGTCATAACTCGCACATCGGGCACAAGGCATCCGTCATACTGAGTCTGGTGTGAGATTCAATGGCAAGAATGTGCGCTCAACGCCATGTACCACGCATAAAAGTACGCGGGGAGCCCACAGTGGCAAGCGAACACAAGTCACTGACTGTGAACTTAGGAAGTCCCAGTCCAATAACAGCCTTGGCGGATTGAGGAAAGCAGATACCTCGATAAGAGATGACCATCGGTTGGTGGACCAAAAAGTCGACATCACAATCAATTGCACGTAGGGCTGAGAATATGGCGAGGGAATATTCATCATCACCATACTTCTGCTTCTTCTCATCCCACACAGTCAAGCCACGCCCATCCAAGACTATGCTAAAGTCTATCACAGTTGCTCGGAGATCCCGAACAGCGATTATGTCAGGCTTCATGAATGATGTCGAAGTAGGTACTCTCAACTCCGGTGTATCCCAGGCGACGGAGACGCTTTGAGAGTTCCCTAGCAACCCGATTATGACGAGCACATCCGGCATCATGCGTGAGCCAGCAGGACTGCAAAATATGCACCAAACTCTCCGGTTGGCCACAGTTTCCACGACATAGGATCGTCTGGCCACCATGACCATACCGAGCGCTTCTAACTCTCGTCCTGAGCAGGTTCCATTGGAGCTGGATACCGCTGATAAATATCCCAGGAAACACTCGTTCTGGAAATACGAGCCATCGATCCGAAAGGGGTGAAGCGTCCAACTCTCGTAAACCGCGACCGTCAACGCTGTCGTGCAGACTGTCACCCCAAGCAGCCACCAGCTCTTCCTTGGTGTTTACGCATGCACCATGGACTCGGATCGGAAGGCTGAGATCCAGAACAATCTTACCACATGCGGAATTGTTGACTACATTGCGTAGCACTCGGCAATGGGTAGAAAAGAGCTTTTCCATACGCGCTCTCCGCTGCATCGGGATTGTTGCCCTCAGACTTGGGATACCAAGTCCCCCATGTTGTTTACCGGCGTGGATGTAGCTGATCGGGTGTCCTTCGGTAGACGTAGCCAGCCGCTAATAGATTGCCTGATGTAGTTGTCCAACCTTTTGAACGTGTTTCGGTGAACTTGGCCGAGCACGAGCGAATATGTCAGCCTCGGTATCAGGTAGTTCCTCGTGATCTACATTCTTTGATGAGGCTTCAACGGGGCACGCGTCACCTCATCGAGCAGTTTAAGCAGATGCTGTTGGTGGTTGAAGACCCCTTTCCCCTTGAAACTAAAGGGGATGCCAAATATGTTGCAGTATCTGTCGGACCCAGAGGAGTGATGAGTTCTTCGGTGAAGCAAAATGGTTCGACTGAGACTGCTGTCGCCCGATGTTTCCTGTCCCCACAAATCACCATCGCTTTCGTCTTTCGGGCGTTTATCTTCATACCAGCTCTTCCCAACTCGACCGCAGCAGCTTCAAGCTTCTCTTTAAGGCGAGCCTGACTTTCTGCACACACGACCCAGTCGTCAGCGAAGGCAAAACCATCTACTAGGGTGTCATGGAACTGATATCCCAGTTGCGGCATCGACAATCCAAGAACCTCATCCATTGCCATGATGAACAATAATGGGGAGAGTGGATCTCCTTGCCTCACACCTCTGTGGCAGTGGACCTCGGAATTGGGGAAAACTGCTACAGCATTCTCATAGGACTGTGCGATGTATCGAACTAGAGGTGACGGTGCTCCAAACGCCTTGGAAGATCTGACGATTGTGTCATGCGAAACCGAATCAAACGCTTTCGAGATATCAACAAACGCCAAGCTGAGGTTAGAAGCAGTCGCTGAAGAGTGACGAAGCAGGGCATGTAACAGCAATGTAGCTTCCAAACAACCGTCTTGATGTAGAAATGCAAACTTCAGTGAGGGCAGTTGCAACCTACGACTCCAGCGATCAGCAAGCACCTTATGAAAGCATCGGACAAGAATGGATGACACGGAGATCGGTCTCAGTTGATCCGGTGAAGTCGGATTTGGGACCTTCGGAACTAGAGTAATACGGGCACGACACAGATGTGGGGGACAACCCCCAGATAATAAGAGTAAGTTGAAATACCCAGCAAGCGCGTTAGCATTGAACCGGCGGAGCATCCTGGGCGTGAGCTTGTCCAGGCCTGGGGACGAATTGCCCATTAAACGGATCGTACGACCGACTTCCTCTCCTGTAATTGGCTCGATCAAGCTCCAATCGGATGGTACTACTACGCGACTTGGCCGGCTATCCACGTGTTTTGGAGCTGAGAGCACCTGTTTCCAGTACTGCTCGGCGTTCAGAGGTAGGCCGCAGTTACCTTTGTATAGATCCTTCCATGACCCATCGAGCACAGCAGACGCTGCATCTTTCCGTCTTTGGTGGTATAGGGTCTGGATGGCGGCGTAGTTGGCTCGGCGGATCTGCTTTCGGTTGACCGGAATCCGATGGGCTAACTGACGACGGCGTCGGGATACAGTTTTCCAGATGTGTGGAAATGTCCTGGAGGCGTGGAGGTCCAGAAGCGACAGGACTTGCTCCGGTGTCATGATGCCAGACTGCAACCCTCGGGCAAATGCCAGGAGGTCAACACTAGCAAGCGAACTGTCAGCATGGGATTCCAAGAGTGACACGGCGCAATCCACGGTTTGTTTAAACCAGACGCTATAGTCATCAGCTTCTGACGAGTAGGCCGTTATTTGACCGATAGTTTGGTCAGGGCCACCAGATGATGATTCGTCCTGTTGTGCTTGCCAGTTAAGCACCCGTAACCTGGTTTTGATGCTGATAGCCGATCGACCAGGAAACTACTGCTCCAATCTCGCGAACAGTGCGGTTTGCGTGCCACAAGACGGATATAAATTGTTAGCCAGGCGCTAGAGCGATCGTGACTCTTGTTGGGACCAACGGGCCCCGGAATAATTCACTCGGCCAAGCTTATCTGCATTATGCTGGGTGGGGTGTACGTGCCGGCGATGTTGACTCTGGCCAATCTTCGTCGAAAAAAGGCGGGAACAATCGGCGCAGGCCAATTGGGCGGCTATGTTTGTACCAATACTTTGATTGTCGTGAACTCGATAGTGGGCTACCAAGCCAGCTTTCGATTTTCAGCACTTGCCACATTCCTCACACGTGAGCCCTACGAGTCTCTCTTGTGTACTGGTTGGAACTGGTGCGTAGGCGCCAGATGATTCTTAGTGTACACTGTCGAAAGTAACCAGCGCATTGTAACCAAACAGGGTGGTTAGCCCTGTCTGGAGTTGCTGAACTCTTAGCTCACCCAGACTGGCGTCCAGGCTCCCCAGTCGGCACCAGGAGGAGGTGGTTCAGCTCGCTGTATTATTATTTTACAGTTAGTATGTAGTAATTAGGTTGAGCACGTATATCGGTATAACCAGACGAACTAGAAATTCAGAACTCAGCACAGCGTAACAAGTAGCACGTATGTATTCGAATTGTTGTATGTGTACAGCACTTGGAATATTAAAGCACGAGAATCATGAATAGAGCACTGAATAGAGCATCAATCATGTTCATCACATAGTACTTAGACGGGCCCTGAAATGCCGTCCATTTTTGCTGTTTGGCTTTATTAGACTGAGCATCTAGTTCTGGATGATGTCAACCTGCAGCAACCAAGCTGGTTAGCCATAGGAGTGCTGTTAGTATATATACATTATCCACCTATCGTCTATGTACCTAGCATTTCGTTTCTAACTGTTTTTTTATCCAGTTCCAGGAGGAGACTTCATGAGGTTGCTAAGTGTTTACCGATCTAAAGAGTTGTGAAGAGCAATATGTTCATTGTGATCGGAATGAGAATGAGCAGCAAGGAACGAAGGACCAGTGCTGGCCATGAATGCGCACCGGTCCGTATCAGGCATTTGCGATTTTCTCCAAAACTCTTGTGTCGAAGGGAAACTTTTGCGGTAGTTGTGACCCCCGAAATCAAGCGAAAGTTGAGGAATCAGGAGAAGTTAGTAAATTGGGCGCACCTTCTAGTGACAAACAGTACGCAAAGCACCGGTTGCCTGGTCCGGCTTTGTTTAAAGAGGCACTGAGACCATCTACCAATCACCTCTTATCATCTTGCTCACGTTCATAAGGTGACCAATTTTTGTAAGGCTGACTGCCTGTAAACCGACGACTAACCGAAGAGGAATCTGGCACCTGCAGGGCCCTGCTAAAATATGAAACGCCATCATGTGAGGTGCGGCAGTTTGTTGCCGGTGGAGTCCACAGGGTTCTTAGCACACGGGACATCTGCACCTACTGCCTGAATTGCGGAACGCCTCCATTGAATAAACGACGGATAGGTTGGCTTTATTATGGCTGATGATATGCCTTCTGTCCTGAAGAATATTCATGAGTCCTGATGGGTACTTATGTGTTGCAGCCGGGGGAATGTCTTTAAAGCCACATGTGCTTCACCAGAGTGTAGCAGATAATGCATTTCAGACATTTTCGAGATGTCATAAAATGTTGATGGAACAGACGCGAATAAACAATTTATGTCATTCCTTTTAAAGCAACCAATGTATGGCACAGCGATACAAGTCCCAAACCTTCCTGATCACAGGTGGCATGGATACCGGTCATGTCTGCCCTTGTGGAAAGCGAGCGGTTTGCTCCTGTGCGTGAGCTCTTTGGCTTGCCAAGGAAGATGATGGACAAACAGTATCAGGAGAGGTACTTCGTCACGTAAAAATTAGCGGCACACATGCAGCCGGCCAGGGTTGTGCTCGGAGGTGATGCCATATTGTGCTTTTCCCATATTCGCAAAGATATCACATAGCACTAACTTATCATATAATATCCGTTTATTTTGACTATAGGCACTCTGCCAACAGTCGACACACATCCCACCGCATGGCTCGTTTATACAATGCTGCACTGTAAGTTTTCCGGTAATTCCATTACTAGCACACAGGCTCACCAAGACCTACAAATACTGCAACGCACGATTCGTCTCTAACCCCATGGTTCACTGGTTGTATATCACCTGCAAGAGCGATGTGCACGCACAATCCGGGATAGTCCACACTGGCAATGTGACCAACAGTCGTCTAAAGAGCGCCAACGGTCGCTTGAGAAAGCGGGTGCACCACTCAGACGTTCTCGAACATGCCATACAAAACGTGTTTCTGCACGCTTGATGGCTCATTTGGGAATACGAGTTGCATACGTCGTATCGTTATGAACGAAAGAAGTACATGGAGACCCTCCACAACTTTTCCAGAGGACTTGATGGAATGCTGGACAACGTCACACAAAGCAGCTGAAAAGCATGTGCAAAGCAAGTTGGTATGTACGACAGCATTGCTGTAGTGAAACATCAAATTAGAAGGCTTGCTCACATATTGGTCTAGTCATAGACTTCCGTGTGAGTGAGCAGTTTCGTAGATCGCGCCAACCAAGTGTTGGGGACAGAAAAATTCTACACTTCGAGAATGAGCTTGTATTTTGTTTTGATAACGGAATAGAGGGAAATTGGTTAAATATCAGAAAGAGAATAACACTTTTTCTCTCGCCATGGAATTGTTGCTGCTCTTGACCTTAACGTTTGATCTCTACCATATGACGAATGTTTAATTTCGAGATTTGTTCTCTTTCTTGCTCTTCTATTACATGAAATTTTTTCTTCTAGGTTACCTTCCCTGTCGCTTCATCCTGCCATCTCTGAGGTTCAATTAATTTACGTAAACTAACACTAAACATTCAAATGGCATTCATCTATGCTCTTCACTACCCACAAGCATCTGCAGGTAGTAACATTCATAAAGAATACAATGCGAAAACGTGTGAGACATCTACCTAAGAAGCCCTTACTAAAAAAACTATTCAAAATCAGATCACCTGACTTGAACTGTATGGCTGAAAGATAGTGGAGCTGCGACTTGTCCAGGTGTCACGCCACTTATCGGACGAGCTTGACCAAATCTTAGAATGCCCCAGTTATTATCCAGAAGTTTTAAGTTGAATGTCTGTTCGGTTTACCAAGACCTCAAAAACAAGAGCGATTTCGTTCTTACGGAGAATCACCAGGTGCGCATAGAGATATCGGACACATGACCTTATGTTAGCACCTTTGTGATGCACCCTAGATCATGTGCTTTTTGAAACATTGTAGGTCTGACTCACCCCAGGAAATTAGGTAATGCTGACAACTTCCAGTAGCGACGGAGCGCTTATAGGGCGCTTTTTGGTCCTTGGGCTTGGTTTTCAAAATGAAGGCACAATTTAGTAGTCGAAATTCTTCACTAGCTACAAAACATGGCAATAAAACAAAAAAAAGACAAAATTTGAAACCGTGTGTATAAGCCTGCACTCAACAGTAGAAAATAAGAGGTTTCATTCGGAGAGTCTTCTGAATGCTGAGGGTTTATGTTTGGGCGCACAAATCGATGGCTGGGGAGTGCGGTACTGCTTATACGGTATGAACAAAATGCACTGTTATGCACCGGTAATTCGCTTTGACTGATTTCAATATTCTAGACCTCTTTTCCATCTCTTACATTTAAGAAACTAAGACAAACCGAGGTGTTTTACACTTTCAAGAAACCGGATTTTACAAACAAATGTCAGGCCAACTCTTTCATATTATAAACGTATTATTCACTGTTGATCTGGTCACTGCCTTGCGAGAAAAAAACTGGGACATTTCCTGTCCTTAGTAGTGCTCCGTATTTTTGATCGATGACATTTGAACAAGCGTCTGCGACTGAGAAAAAAAACATGCTGTAGTCGCCACCAAATCGCACATGCACCCTCACTCACTTATATGCACCTAAATGTGAGGTAAATAGGGATGTGAAACGATGCCTGGCAGGTTGTTTTTTTGTTTTCAATAAACGTTTGGTATAACATTCACACACCGGGTGAAGTGTGTTGTTGATGAACGCGCCTTTCGGGTTTACTAAGATGGGTTCAAAGTTTGCTTTAGTTGACAGTTCCAGTCAGTGTATGCCTGTCTCGCTGCGAATTGACACCTAACATTCACCTTGATGCTTTAACGGAACCAACCTATTCAATGCAAAACAAAATGAAGTCACAATGAAGAGCAAGCATATAGCCCCGTTGCTAATGCCTTGGAGGAGTGGTGGTAACTTAGCTCACATATCTGGATCATATTGTAGCTCGGCTTCTGAAAACACATCCGTCGTCTCAAACCCTAGGGTTCCTGGAGTATCTTACACAATAGCAACTCGCCGCAATCTGTCGTCTTCAGAAGAAAATTATGAAGGTTTCTAGCCCCATCAGGCGCACTATCGTTTGCGTAGTAAAATCTTGGATCAAACTTTCTTCAAAGCCAAGGTATGTCGCGGGATAAACCGCACATCCATCCCTTCATTTTAAAAAATCGCCTTGCTTAGAGAGAACACCTTTTAACTCCAAATTATCCCTGTATTTTTTAATGAAATACACTCACCTGTGAATTGCGTTGTTGTTGACGAAAGACTCAGGTGAATTTCTCGTTTTATGATATTCTTCAACTGCGCACAAGCTGCTTCATCTTTTAGGTGTTCGAGATATCGTAGTGTAATGCGCCACCTACAAGGTTACTGGAATTTCAAAATAACACAGACAGTGTGTATTGTCAGATTCCTGAGAAAACAAATTTTTCCGTTGCAGGGGAACCCACCAGTCAACCGGTTCTAAATGCAGACATGCCCCTAACTGTGCCACTTCTGCATAATCTACTGCATTGTCGCTTACGTTTGTTCACTGAAGTATCGCACAACGATCCACATACAAGTGTCCCCATATCAGGACAAAAGTTGAGTGCACTGGCTGCTTACACAGAGGGACATTGACAGATAATGGAAGTAAGTGATTGTACTGACTAACCAAACCCTAAAAAGCCGGGAAATCCGGTAGGGTACGCAAGAACGGAGTGCTGGTAGAGCAAAGTGAATTCGGTTATTTGCTCTGGTCGCATTCAGCCACACTTGAACGGTTCAAAACAGGATTTTTAGGGCGAGAATTTGTACGACTGAAGATGAAAAACAGTAACTTAGTCAGTTAGGTCACAAAAATAAAACTTCATGATTTGATATCATAATCCATTTAGAAACATGAAATCACATTTACGTGGTCTGTTTTACCATGTTATGGTGACACTAACAAAAAAGTGATTTTTCGCTCAACTCGGACCGGAATAGTCAGAAGTGCCAGAAGTGTCTCTTTTTTTAAGTTAAAAAGCTTTTTGGATTAGTCACTAGTTGAAAGTGGATAAGATGGCGCTAAATAATCCCGCGAACCGTCCTATATTATGACTTTGGGCCAATGTTTACACATTTGACCAGATAGCACTTCAGTTGGTCTTACATGCTTGCTACCATAAGTAGGGAACTGGAAAAAGTGGAGGCGTGAAAAGGTAAGGGTAGTTCCTGTTGTCAGCGTGCAAATATGAGTTATGGTAGCATTTGTGTGTCACCCTATCAACAATGTATATTTTTGCAGGCAAGCGGCCAAAGAGGAGTACTGTCAAAACCACAGCATTTCTCATTTGGAGATGCAGTTTTATTTGAAAATGAAAGGCTCCAAAGTTGGTTGCTTTAGGAAGTAAGCCAGTTCTGATTTGGACGTATCCTACAATATAGGTTTAAATTACTCTTTTGCCATGGTGAAGCGAGTTGTGCGTGGGTTGTCACAAAATACCTAACAAATTTGTGCTGCTCAGTCTGTTCAAGTATGTCAAATAGTAATCTATGTTAAGCTTGTGGCTAACTACGAGACCCAGCCGAGTGTGAGCTGACAAAGGCAGACATGTAGACTATGTACGCACTGTCTGTTTAGTAAGAAAATAATCGTTCAGCCTTAACACCCTCTTGGTGCCTAGCTGCCATGACACCCGAAGGAAGCACGAGGACTGGGAAAATGCCAGGTTGCCAAGTCTAGGTAGGAGCAGTCGAGTTGCATATGTTGGGTTCGATATAGGGACCTTTCATGGTTCTGATATGGTGTACCTGGAAAATATGTGAGGCTGTGAAGCTGTGATAATACTTGGGCCGAAATAAAACCAAAGAGGCCTAAACAACATTGCATCACAGAAAAATCCCGCACGTAATCAAAAGTAAGCCATGGCATTCGAACAGAAATTTTCGTGCATCATTATTTGAATAATAAGGATCACAATACGTCAGAACGTATGAAAACCGTATTTCACCTACTTTTCTACTTAACTTAGGGCAACGTATCCTTTGACAGGATAAGTCACAGATTTCTCATATTATGGTTTTTGCCTACGAATGACGCTCATCTGCTAGCTTTGTATAGGCTGAAATCTAATTCCTATTCCACCAACGGATATTGCATGATAGATTGAGACCGAACCCTTCCAGATCTAACTTGAAGGCCCTTATTCAGGTTCCTAATTACTCCCAAAGCGGCAGCACCATCACATGTTTATGAGTGTTCACTCTGCAAGTAACGCGTTGTTGGCCCAATTTCAAACAAGTACTGATTGAGCTTTGTGTACCAGTCAACAAATGGAAGGGTAAGATACTCGGTATCATAATGAGCTGCCCACTCACCGAAAAATCTTGAGACGCCCATTTGATAAGAGAATAAATCGGTCCATCAGTGGTTATAATACTCTGAGTGCCAGACCATTGAGGGGCAGCGTGATAGGCTTTGTTTTAGCGCTCTTAAAAGTAATATACCGGTGCCAGTCAACAGTCACTGATTTTGGTCAAAGGGACTTTCCTCGATATTCCAGAAGAGTTGACCATGTAGTTCCGTACGGAGCGTGAATACTCATGGAATAATTAAAATATTCTTTGTGGAAACCATACCATGTAGGGGTTACATAAAATCAGAAGACCAGCAAGCTTCTTCAGGTCACTCGTGAGAATCAGACTAAATTATCGCACACTATCGAGATGGAGAACACTACATAAATTCTGCATCCCAAACACTTCACGAAACCCAAACATAACCTAGAAGTCATGGTTCCATCAATAGATATCGTCTTGAACATACCACTCCACAAACAAGGACATGATTTTAGTGCTGTTCAGTCATCAGCGGTTGTAGGATTAGCAGAATTTACATCCACCTCACTCTGGTTTCGACGTTTTCGCACCCTTCCTGACGCTATAGCCCAGTTTTATCCACGTCAAGCAGGAGAAGCGTTGGATTCGGTTTCGCTTCTATTGGAGTCCACCAACTCTTCCTTTAAACCTCGTGGAGCTTTGAACTCCATGCAACTCAAAGCGAGGTGAACACCTTAACACCGCTTCACCAGCGCACACTCAAATTGCCCCGTTTGGACAGGAAAACGCGCCTACACTTGAGCAATGTGAATGGTTTACCTAACGTCTTGAACGACTACCCGGTAAATTCTCTGATTGTGTTGACCAAAAGAGGACTCTTCCTTCAGTTTTAACTCGTGGGTAAACATGGCACTCAAATGACAGGTCTGGAGAAAGTTTGTCGCCTGACATGAGAAACCGAAACAAAACACTTTTTAATGGTGCAGAACGAGAAATCCACTCGGAACGCCCTCAGTTTGTATAGTGCGGCTAACTGCGTGACATCCGAGCGCAGGCATTTCAGTCACCAGCATAATCAAGCTAATCTGACAAGCTTAAACGATTGGCAAATTTAAACAGTATTTGCCCATCATCTTAAGGATAACTGTGACACTAGAGATATAACTGTCGATCTAGCACCAGATAATACTTCACTGTCTGAATGGGGCGGTAAAGGGTGCCATCGAGAACATTAAGGTAATACTTGGCATGGCGGCAGCACGTTGAAATCCAAAGAAAATGGTGGATGAGGCTGGTGCTCCGGAGAAAAGTAATTTTTCATCGTGTTATAAAAGTGTTCAGGCCTGTGGACGGCCGGGATCCAGCAGTTCATTCCCTTCTCATGGCTCATATACTGGATACGATTGCGTAAACAATCGACTCATTGAGTGAATTCATGACTTACATGACTTACTCAAAATGCAATAACTAATTACACATGCCATGGCAGTCAGGATGAATCCAACCAACTAGAACATCATTCGCATGGATCATAAATCCTTGAACCTAACCTGAAGTAAAGTAATTTCAATAACTTTTACTTAATTTTTAGAAGACACTTGTTTTCCTTCTAGAAATGCCAAGGAAATAAGATAAGCTTGCGGGGGAATTCGCTTGAAGATTTAGTAGTTGGCATATCAACCTGATCAGAAACAATGATCATGGTTGCTGTGTGTCGTTAAATATGGAATTCTGCTGACAATCCTGCTTATGGACTGGGAGCGTTCGCTGAGAGCCTAAGTCCTCTGACTAAATTTACAGGTAGGGCAGTCATTCACGCACCATGTTTGCTTGGTTCTTGCAAGCAGCACACCTCGATTTGATTGGATAAGTCTCTTCAAAGTAAAGTGCAGAAATTGAGCTGGATTTAGGACAGGTCAGCCACCCAAGAAGAAGGCGTTTTGGCTTCTCGATCATTACGACTTCACTTTGGAGGCTGTATTTTCCTATTAAAATTGCTTTTCGACTTTGACTGTAAATATCGTGCACCTACACGTGTTAAGATAAAATTAGCGTGCATAGGCTCTCATCGAGTGCAGGCACAGCAGCTTGAATCTCCATGGTATTCCACAATCACGCAAAAATTTCCAGATAGCTCCGAGCTCCGCTGTGTGACAAATGTATCGGACTCTCCAAACAATTTCCAAAGGAATGACTGTAAATGTTTAAATCCTGTAGGAATAAGCTAATTATCAACTCACCCGAAGTTGACGATTAATCAGGCACTGCCACAAAGTTGCTCTAGGTCGTGTAAATAAAAGTGGCGCAAGCTTCTCCACTAGTGCCTCGAAAAGTGCATCCATTACTGCTTCACCCAAGGAACTAGATATCGGTCATAGAGCGAACACTTAAATGGTCCTTATCGTCAGTCAGTCAGAATAGAAAGCTAAAAAATGACCAGTCATTTTCACCCATAGTTATTTTTAAGTCACTCGGCACTCTCTGGTTCACACATACTTGAATCTATGACACGACTACAGTCGTCATTGGCTCTGTCTGATGAGGCTTTATGCCCAATACTGATCGCTGTACAGCTGTAACAGTCTAGCCTAGTGTCATGCCACCAGAACGAATCACGGGGTCTGAGATACTACCAGGTTGCCCAAGCCTAGACAGGAGCGGTTGAGTTGCCGGAGTTGGGTTCGAACCATGGAGCTTCCGATCACTGAATTCTCACCTTAACCACTGAGCCGCCTCGAGCCTAATACTGGTCCTCCAACCATAATTCAAGCTTAAAGTTGGATCGCAATACACAACATTCCTCTTATATATGGCAATCTACTAATAAGTCCTAAGCAGCTGTTTTATTTTGAGTGGGAATCGAGTGCATTACACACCTCGACAGCCCTGAATTTATCATGCCTGAGGCAGAACAAGGGATATGGTTAGGCAAACGCCAGGTAAATTGACTCATTCTGGATAAGTAAATTTGACGTAATAGCCTATTTAATTTCTGTTACCACAGGGGATTCCAAGTCAAGATGGCGGCTGCATGTCTGTTACCGACAAAGCCATATACTGGTCCTCCATCGTCTATCAATTGCGTTTTCACCATTATTCGACTCACTTGTGCGGGTATCAAGTGTAACCAATGTACTCAGTTGCTGCTTGTCTGACGTGTTGCAGTAAAATAGTGGAGGAACCAAATCACCAATATTTTCTAGACGCTATCGGGATAAATAAACGTGCCCCATGGTTTTTTGTGTCTAATTTTCTCCGAGCGTTGTTCCGCTGATTAGCTGTTAACCCTCTCGGTCAATAATTCGCAAACGATACCAACTCTCAACGACCACTGGTTGCATTGCCTGTACAAAGTCCTCATAATTTTCATCTACAGAAGAGGTTATCGACTGACGTCGATATCCGACTGGTACATGAGTACTTCCTGCAGATAGTACACTGAGGCGAGCCGCCTTACTATAACATTGGATAAACTAAAATGGTGCATAAGAACATGTTCTAGGTGCCCAATTTACACAACCGAAGAGGTGGTGAAGCTGTGTACCTTTGAATTTATTTCAGGATGTTGCACTGTTCTAGTTTTGAGTAACGCGATTTATATGCAGCTGGTGATAATCCGTATTAGTGATTGCCTGTTTTGTTTGACTGGTTACCAATAATGATGGAGTGCGAGACACCTACTCTGGAATCACGACCAAGTCAATAAATCTTCCAGGATGTTCTTTCACCATCCATTCAACTTGGGAATTATATCACTTCACGTAAAGACAGATTTGACGGAAACTATCTTTCCAAATGAGTAAAATCGGTTCTGCCCCTATAGATCAGGCAGATAAGATAAAGATGAAGCATTATAAAATTCAATTGTACTGCTCAAAAAATCAAACTAAATATCCGACTGAGCACATCGTACATCAAATATGAGTAGTCTAGGCATATATCAGTCATTTACCGTGACAAGCCATCTGTTGGAAACCCAATTGGAATCCATAGCTTACTTATTAGTCATAGTCCAAAGTTTGTGGTCTTTTCAGTGGAAATGCTTTTTCGTCCTTTGAGTTTATTTGCTCCGGTATTTGCTACTCTTTCGCGAGAAGCAAAGCCCACAAAAGGACAGAAAGACCGACACACATGAGGTAGGTTTGAATTTGTGTTACTTCATTGCAGACAGATGATTCCACAAAAACATAAAATGTCCTGTAAAATATGTTTAAAGGTACTGCGGTGGTTATTTATTCAAGAGTCACCGGTTTACGGGAAACCTATCTGAAATTTTCCAAATCCTTGCCTTTCCAGGATCGATTCAAAACCAATGCCCCTTGGGTATGTAGACAATATCGGCTCCTGGTCTAATCTGGAAGTTAAACGAGGGCTCACTAAAGTCACAGACAGATATCAACTGTTGATCCATTAGGCAGGAAATTGGCGAATCAGCCTGGGCTCAATGTATTCTACCGATGATACAAGTTGGTGGCGAAAACCCTTTATTTGGCTTTATTTGTCATGGTCAACAGAAAATGCTTTTCTTAATGGAACACACTACTCACAAAGAGACCGGAAGTGCTACTTATCTTTTCCTAGCGAATATTCTGGGGTTAAACTAATCCAATTCTAAAACTAATCACTTAGCGTAAAACACTGTTCCTGTTTCAAGTACGGTTGATGGAAATTACTATACTGTACGACCTCATATTACTTGCTAGCAATCTAACCGTGATAATTCAACTAGGAAAGACTTTCTCATCATTTCCTACACCGTGAACCCTTTGAAGATCATGTGGCGGTTAAAGTACATTTTGGCTGTCAACTCTTAGGCATTCTTCCAAACATACTTTTCTAAGGTCGTACGGCAGATTTCAACACTGTTTCCTCCAAGATGCTGAGGAGGACGATTATCAATAAGGATAGTAATAATAATAACACATCTAATCGCTACCTTTATGTAAAGCTGTCTACGTTGCACGAAGTTTCTTCGAATACTCCACAAAGTGATTCCTCTTAGGTATGGATTTAGAGTATCTTGTTTCCAGAATAGAAATAGCTTCTCACCAAACGCTCAAACGTCCCTTCATGTGTGGTTTATGTTCTTTGGGAAGTCTACTATAAATGACCCAAATCTGGTCTCTACAAACCGGTCGAAATTGTCGCCTTAAGTTCCCCAACTTTATTTCTCAACTTTACTCACCATCAAACGACCAACTGTAAACGGCGAACTGAAAGTAAACTGTTCTAAGATATGGCCTTTTCAAGGAGGAAGGTGTGGTTGAATAGAAAGCACCCAAATGCTTTCAAAGTGTTTCACTATAGTGGAAGCTAAGCAGATATATTTTCGCCGTGCGGGGACTGTGATACACTCTCTGTGTCTACGAAGCAAGTCACTGCAAAATTTGTTCAAGTAAAATGTTATAGATTAAAGCGTAATTCAGACAACCGCAGAAAGTCATCCTTTATCCTTAACTAATAGGGAACGAAAGCGCATAAATGTTGACAAGAAACAACAGTGGTTGGTAAAGGCTACAGAAATACGGATTAGCCTCAAAGTTCAATGGATTTCAAGCAGTTCTTGGTGTTTTTCTACCGTGCAGAACATTTCCATGTGAAAAGCTAAGATTTTTTGCTTGTTATTTATAAGCTATTTATGGACCATTTAGAATTTTTATTAGCTGATGACAGTATGTAAATGTGGATATATATATATATATATATGGGTTGTCTTTCAGAAGCCGTGCCGAAAATGTGACTGCATATAGAAGTCGCTGTAAAAAAGCATCGCTATGAAATCTGTAATTTTTCTTTGAAATTTATGCCTCCGAATGGACTACCTAAAATGTCATAAATTTGACTTCAGTTGTAATAAAAATTTGATCAGTTTTTCAAGAAAATGAAACAACTGAACGTTAGCGCGTTGGCTGATTCAATACAAACTAAGTGATCATGCAACTGTTTTCGGTACTTGGCTGAATCCATTCCGTTCTCCCATCTTTCGGTGACCGAAACCGTTGCCACTAGAACCAACTTACCACTGGTACATGGTTCATAGCCGTTAAAGTGGCCTCAAGTGATCATCATTGATTGCGTCAGTAATTCCAGTGTCAGTTGATCTGAAGTTATCACAAATGGTAGCAACTGAAACCGACATGCATTTTGCGTACTCTTTTGAGCGAAGAAATTAATGAACAATTTACTGGAGTAAACCCATAATTAAGTTATCGAGGAACTCGTCGGTGACTCCAGCATCAGGGTAAAATGGTTCGAACTAACACAAATACAAGTAAAGATGCAAACGCGATTCAACCGGAGACTGAACAGACTTTCAGTCTGTGCGGAACATATTTTCTGTACCACAATACATGAAGAAATAAAGATACTTGAGGACCTACAAGATATTGCCCTACCGGCTAATTTGGCTGGGCTACCTTTCATACATCTTGATTTATATCACGACAAAATTTCTCACAAATTAGCCAGTACATTAAATGTTGCATTTCAGTGCTTCTCAACTGTCGGATTAACGTAATTCATGGCAAACTCTATGACTGACGGCTGATGGCTAGAGCTCTCGAAGCGTACCAACATTAGCCGTGGTGTAAGTACTTACAAAGCGCAACTTCCCGTAGATTTTACCCGCCCGAAAAGGATCCACAATGTCTGCTTAGTTTTGAGGGTAACCCCGATCCACTCGTGTCCTTGGAATTGTGTTGGGGTAAATTCTAACATTCTGTTTACAACTTAGTGACGCCTCAATGTTCCCAGCTATTCTACCTGATTTCGGTCTTACTATGGACACACCTGAGCACCATACCGAAAAACATAACAAGTTTGCGCGTTGGATGATGTTGTATTATGTTCAGCGTTTATCCTCGGCATGTGTTGAGTTTCCGTAATCACAGCGGGCGTGGAGGCGCACAGTCACTAAGTCTGTCTCAGATAGAATGCCGAACTGAGCTCATTCATGCTGCACCCAAGAAAGCTGAATAACAGTTCGACTTCAAACTGTATGGTCAACTTGGTTGTGATGTGATGTAGCTCTTTCACAACTTGAAGTATCTCTCTCACCCACGGGTCAGTTGGTTTTATGGAGTAACTGTACTTTGTATTCTTTAAAATTTCCGAAATGAAAGGAATAATATAATCCAGTGAGTCTGGCTTGTTTTTAAAAGCGGTGTAAATTAAAGATTTTATATCCACACATAACGGAATGTCCCGAGCAATAGTAAGACGACCAAGGAACGCACCCAAGTGTTTCAACGCCTTTCCACTACCAGCATCAATGATGGGCAGTTGCAAAATTCTGTCAATTTCTTTCGTCAAAATTTCCAGAATAAAAGTGACAAAGTTCAAGTAATGAGTTGATATAAGTGTGACAAACTCGGCATATAATTCATGCAACTTAGGCTCCGATGCTACCCGCCGCAATATTGATTCTGCCAGCCAGCGTGTGAAGTGATGCGGCATGATCGAAGTGACTTCGTCTACTTGTCTCTTCAAGTTTGTCTCAGTTATGTTGTTCATAATGAAGCATATCTTCTTAGAAATACGATCCGGTGGAGGAATGCATTTAGATCCACCAACCCTCGACTCCATTGATTTGGAAGTGATTATTCTGTGTAGCAAGGCGGGCGTTTCGCTGCCAGCTGAATAGAGTTACCTCTGACCGAGCACTCGTGTTTGAATTGCACTTGTTCGATGGGACCAACCAGCCGGTCGATAGTTGATCGATACAGTGTTGACGAACAGCATTTTAGCTCTCAGCTGTTCGAACGCGGGCTGAGGGTGCAGGAAATAGACTAAATATGACTAAATAAACTTATAGACTTTCTAATGGGAATAGCAGCAGCCTGTACAATTTGAACGGCCCCTCCAAACTATAGGCGGCATTGACATTCCAAGTGACTTCTCTATTTAGACAAATAAAAAGGTTAACAGAGTACCTTTGTCTGCAGATACCATGAGGCGCCACAAATCCGATTTCTAAAACTCTGGTTACTTAAGACAGCCACTGGTTGTAATGGATCAGATGTTTAAGACTGTACTCTTTTTCAACAGTACACATGAAACAAAACACGGCCCAGCTCTTCGGCATGTAGTGGTCCACAATAAAATTGTCCGAAGCAATCAAAATTTTGGTGCGAAAATCTTCCGGATAGTTGTAGATTTTGCATGGAATAAAATATCTCCGGTGTAGAAGAACAAAGCTTTCGGCCAACCAGATGGATGACATTGTCCACAAATCGATGACCTCCGTAGTTCACAATTTTCAAAGTTGTTATTCAACCGGAAACAATCGATAGGACTGACGCCGATGCTACCCTGTTCCATGGTATTAGCCGGCTCTGCTGAGCACGACTAAAGTTTATTTGGCGAAATTTGGAATAGTAACATCTTTGGAGGTTTAATATGACTAAAGTAGGTAATGTTTGTGATTAAGCTAGACATCTGGACAAAGCAACCCAGGAAAACTATTTCGTACATGTCTTGTAACCACCCAGTTCTTTCCTAAAGACTTCGGGCACTCTGATACGTAGGGCCACGAAACCTGGTCTGTAGATTCCTGAACTCAACAATTCACTGAACACTTACCTCACCTTGCACCAAAGCTATCGCATCGACTACGTAGCTCGCAATCCATGCCATACCGGACAAATGGAACCATTCGGATTTAATTAACTGACTGGGCAGTCGCCTCCAACGCATGGCTTTCATTCCTTTGTCTTCCCTCTCCTAGCTGAAGGGAGCTGTAGCAGCTGGAACTACGTTGTATGATCTGAAAAACCCAGCTAAACTGACCGACCTGGTTTTTCTAGGTCATACGGAGCTAAAGTGATTTAACTTAAGGAATGTGCCGAGGAAAGGTGACCTGCTCTTAGACGATAATCAAAGCAACCGCCTCATCAGAAGTATGGTACTATCTAATGCATAACTTGAACGGCATGAAAGAGGTACGAACCAATAATCGAAAGTGTATCGTCTATCAGCATCAAGGTTAACATCGACGTAACTTTCTGTTATCCATCTGCCTACATCGTTTCCATTTCATGATGCGCCCGCACAAACCTATGCTGCAAATAGTCTCCCCCCCCCTTCGCTCTTATATGACTTTGATTATTTCGAAAGCAAACACTCAACTGGTGGCGTAAGTATCTTGTAACCGGACCACACTAATCTACACCACTGCACAAGTGTATGGTGGGCAGTATGCGTAACTGCTCACCGTCATTGCAAATCCCCCTCAGGGTCCACCTGGCACGTCAAGTATACAGGTAGGAAAGTTGTCTACAGAAGACTTACACCACAGTACCCTTCAAAGCTCAGATTTCAGGCGCTTCTTTGTAATCCCATAGACAAGGCTAGCTCAGTGCAACCGTGCACAAACTCCTCGTCATATTTTCCAAAGACGTATGTGAGAAAATTATCTGCAAATCATTGCGTGCATTCAGAGGTAATCTCATCAGCATATTTTTGTTTCGCCTGAATATTATAGACAGAAATTGAGATCCAAATCTGATGTATATCCCAAAGTCTTTTTTGGGTGCAGACATACAACGGCTACATTGTTGGAGTCAATCGATTGTTCGAAATCAGCTAGGGGTTTACGAGATATCTGACTTTAGGTCGTTCAGCTGACATCGGTCAGTTTTTTACGATGCTGGTATACAGTCAAACATTTGGTGCGCTCACATTTAGGGAAGTCATGCGGGTTAAGACGAAGTAACCCGAGTTTCAAGCACAGAGAATTTCGATGTACATCCACTTACCTTGATAATGACCGAGGGTTTCTTCCAAATTCGCAGCTTGTTTTTTTAAATGGTGAACTGCTTTTTTCTTAGGAAGTGTAGAACAACTGCGTGAAAAATTTTCCATCCAACTTTGAGATAAGCACAACTTGTGCTGCATAATTATTCGATTTTTTCGGTTTCCTCTATGAAAAATTGGTTTGTGTTTAAAATTTTGTCACAGTACAATTGTGACAATACCAGCGAAAGTGAGACTGGAAGCCAATTGTATGTAATTCGTCATTCATTAAAAACAATGTTAACTAAATCACTGGACAGACAAGTTGCTGAAGCCAACCTATTGTCATACTTTTCTCAGTATGCTTCGCACGTACAGCTGTTTGATTTTCAGTTGTTTACTGACAGAAATCCTACAAGTTGTAGCAATTGGTAATGAACTACAGGTGCAAAACTTTACTTGGATATAGGTTTATAAAGTTTTCAACCACTAACCGTACTTTGGACTCGAACGTATTATCAAATGAGCCTCGAAGTAAAAGTACGGGATGTCTACAACCAATAGCTGAAACGTGTTTCGGGCTACGGTCCACTATGCAATTAATTAATTAGTAGGAGAACGTAGCTTTTTGTTCTTCCGAGTGACAGTTTTAACAGTAACAGTTCATGGAGTGAAATAACGCACACCATGGGTGACCCATGCAAGTAGACTGCACTCTATTGAACAACACCGCCCTTTTATCGTGATACACATTCCCCATCTAACATCCTGCAGCCTCTGGTGCTTCAGATCTAACTGAAGCTCGTACGGCTAAGAATTCCATAAGCCAACTTCAGTGGTCGAGAGGGTGGAATCTCTGAAAATCAATCCTAAGAATACATCGAATTTAAGACCAGATGTCGGCACCGTTGTTCGTTTTCACTGTTGCCAAGAGAGCGTGGCAAGCAATTGCAACAATGGTGGGTGCGAATCCAAATAGCATCCGACCGTCTGAATCCTAGCGACGCACGTAAACGAAACAACAGGCAAGGTACTGTAAGAAACCCAAATTTTGTTCATAAATTTGCAGATAATTTTCTTAAGAATTGCGTTGGAATGCGGCAACTTGGAGCAACAAACGGGGTCTGGCTACTGTAGCGTTGCCACGCCGTTCGGCTTAAGATTGTGACGTCACTTAGGCTAATTTCGTTTGCCAGCTAGCCACTAAGCTCACGCAGCGTTGAGCCATAGAAACCGTTGCGAACGTAAACGCCATGGGTCGTAGGAAGGTGTAGCTGACTCGAAAAGCTGTCAAGGTTTACCTGCATGGTGTACATACAAAGGATTGATCAGTGGCATAGCAAAAATCCAAGAAGGAGTGCATGGGATATTCTTGATGATCTTCAGCAGACGCCAGTTTCGGTAAAAAGCATATTCGCAGCTGCTCTGACGTAACTTGCTCCAGCACACAGACGTTTTAGCATTCTCCCAGTTCATTTCACACCGCACACTCCACACCTTGTGCTTTTACTTACACCTATATCACAGCGTGTTAATGTTCATACTAGCGTAACGGTGGATGCTACTTATGAGGCATGCGAGTAGTATGTGTGTTTTCGTAACTCCACCTTGATCAAATGGAAGGTGGGATTTATTACGGAATTTGTGTAACTGCTTTAAGACATTCGTTTACAATTGCGTGACAGTCAATGAATATCCAGGAGAGTTCGAGAAGAAGACGCGTTCAAGAAGAAGACTGATATTCAGTTTTTAAAAACAACGTGCATATGAGGGTTTGACTTTCCTGTCCAATAGTCTGTAACCGTTTAGTTAGTGGTTTCTGATAAACAACTCCGCGGCGAAAGGCTCTCCTCCTTACACTGGCAGACAAGTATTTACATTCTAGCCATTTTGTATTATCACCATTGAATGCACTCATGTCCATGAAACCGTCTGCCTTTCAGCGGCTGTTATCACTCTCAGGAAAGCCCCCAAGGCTGTTCACGGCATCAGAGCTTGATTTCCGTTTCAAAGATTTTTATACAAGTTTATATGATGTGCCCAAAGGCCACTTAATCGCAGCACGTTATAACTCTATTACTTGTAAAGGATGGACCTCAAATTTTGCTTTTTCGATTGAGTGAAAAGATACTTTTATAATTTCTGAAACGGGGACTCAAATGCACACGATGCGAAATGAAAGGTCCCAAGAGAGTCAAACCGGCTACTTGTCGCTTGGCGACAGAGTCCACAGTAGCCCAATTAGTAGAACATCCACACGAGGGACGAGTATGCATAGTTTCCATTCATGTCGGCTTAGGTTTTTCAGTTTATTATGTGTCAAACAGTGCCGACGGTCTGATAATTCTTCTCTTTCCGGCAAAATGCTACGCTAACAGCGCTAATAACGCAAGACTTATACTGCTATACAGGTCGCTGACTTAACCGAAAGTACTTATCTGACTGCATGAATCAATCAGGAAAATATGGTTGTTGCTCCTATCGCAACTGCAAGCAGAGTACCGCAAACTGTAAGCAGGTGCCTGTCCTATAGTATGAGGACGTCCAGCCCCCGAAAGAACTTGCTAACTGTTCATCTGGAGTATAGTTCCATTAATAATTTGTTCATGAATAAGGTCTTCAAACATACAATGGCACTCCGTGCTGTAACTTCTCGGGGTAGTGTTTATCAGTCAGATCCTGGAGTTTAGATTTGAATTCTTTCTGCTCCATGGTGTAAATATGACAATCTCTGTCGATCAGGTATAGACCGGGGATCATGTGACACTACAGGATGCAGCTCAGGAACCTGTGTGTATACTGTGTGTGTATACTAAAGTTGGATCAATGCTGTTCCAAACTGCCTTCTTGTAACTGTATAGCCTATAAGTCCTAAGATTTAATGTGCGCTAGATCAGCGTACTTTATCTTCATGCACTTTTAGAAGCAACGAAGTTCTTGAATCAGCTTTTCTGAAATCAAGAGACAGAGTTCTGTCGCCTGTTTGGATAAAAGGGACGGAACAGTGTGCCTGTATCCAATCTGCAAATCAGTTGCCTGCATCAGGCCAGAAGTTATCTTTAGCCACTTACCGTGACAACAATCGTTTCTGCTGCTGATGCCCGGATTCATGGACCGGACTGAACGACCGCGTCTAATACTATTCCTGTTTACCAGAAGTAAACGGAACATACGGAAAACTGGGTGGGCGCTACTTACTTGTACTTCTGCTATTTTCATTAATGTACCACCACGAAAATGCTTTATTGACCTTATTATTTTCACATGAAAAACGATGGCATAATACAGTTAGCCGGAAATTTTAAAGTGCTCAAAAGGTTCACGCGGACCAGACACGCTCTCTCCTGAGGATAATCCACCCATCAACTTTAGCACGTAATCACACAAAAGCAACGAACTGAATCCCTCGCGTGTCATGATAAGTGAAAAGCAGTTGTAATATCCATTTATCAACAGCTGATTCATGGCCTAGCAATCAAATGTATAAGGTTCCAGGTAAACACAGAACTCTTATGAGAAGAGTATCTTGGTATCTCGAGTACGCATATGAAAACAAATTTCTTGACACGATAAAACCTCATTTTATTTCTCTCCGTGTATATTCCTTTGCAATCGCACATGAGACGAACAACAATCCTGGTAATAACTAGAGGGACTGAAGAGTATCTATGCTTGTTACTGTTGAACGTAGCTTTGCTACGCTTAACTTGCTCGAGGCCTGAGTTCACGGTTCTTTGGCACACGTGGTAGCAAATCTCCTCTTTTGCTTATTATAAGGGGAATGACCTCTGTTCTTTTGAAGTTTGTTTAGCCTCGGCTCTTCTGTGAACTTTACTGTGCTGTAAAGCACGCGTTTTGAGTCATTGGTGTCTAAATATTGCCCACTTATATCTACATTTCGCAGGCAGCTGTGTAAGGTTTAATGGTTTGTGGAAGAAGGCATTCATGCATTAGTGAGTTAGTTAAACTAGTCAAACTGCGTCAGATGAAAATCTTGAAGGGTAGGTTCTTGTCTGTTTGAGCAAACTTATGATAACCCAAAGGATCCATCATCCCATTACCTTTCATGGTCTCCTTCGTATGCTTTTTTTCAGAAATTGAATTATGTGGTGATGTGTTTAAGTCATACAGCTTTTGCCGACTACCCTTCGTACTTGTTTTATGGGGCCTGACGTAAAGCTCGAAGAGCTGAATCCATACTCAACCCGTTGTTTTAGAAAAATCATGACGCTGGTCCTTCTATCTGTCACTTTCGACGATAATTCTGCGCTTTGTCGTTTTACTTTCTAATTTTTACCGTAACTGAACTCCAAAATGTTTTGACTAAATCTTGGAACCTTAGCGAGCGATCCATTTGATCCCGGTTTCCCGTTTACCGGTTTCGAAAAATGGCCATCTTTTGGAATGGTCTATTACGACCCCACTGAAATCCACCACGCAATAGCACGTAGGAATGCTTAGAAACGAAAGCCGTGAATCGGCCGGAAGTATCTAATACATCTTCTGTCTAATGTGGGCACTATCTGTCAGATGGAGAGACCGATAATTAAAACAGACGTAACGAAAACGTGCAAATCGAGAAGCATGCCAAAAGTAAGCGTATGTGCTACTTAGAAAATTCAAGACCAAGATTGCCTCTCTCATCTGATGCAAAAGACAGGAAGCGATCCAACTGGAATTATATTGTTGACCTCCATTATATAATGGTTAAATCCTGGTGACAAGCCTATCCTGCTCGATGATATACGTTCGCCATCGCTACGAGTAATGTATTGATTTTGACAACGAACGAAAATGCTGTTGCAAGTAAACAGTGGTTGGGTGCATTTGGGTTGAATCACAGTAATTATGCATTCCAAATTTTAACCTCTGGCTCCTCAGCTCATACACCCAGCCGCATGGAGATTTGATCAGCATAAATAACAGCACATGTAGAACACTAAATAATGTAAACACAATGTGTAGACTCAACCTAAGACTGAAATTCATATTCACCACAAGATTTTGTCGTTAGACTTTGTCTACTTGAAACACTGCACACATGACAAAGTCATACAGCCTCTGGACTTCGGGGTAAATAAGGAAGTTGTTAAAACGAGGCCAAATGTTCAACTTGTGCTAACAACTGTTTAGAACGGATTTCTGTCACCATTTCGGAACCTAGCCATCGTCACATTCATCTCAATTCACCGTGAGGTTTCGCAAAGACAACCAGTTAATTGGCGTTTATCACAGTTCAAAAGAAATTTTAGCGTAGCAGTACAATCCAGGGAATGATGAAATATTGTATACCTGTCTGAACTACGTTTTTACGGCCAACAAATACCAGACAAACCGGAATGGGGACAACATAAGGCCGCCTGGTATAGATCCAGAGTTCCAAAATGATCAACACACGCAAATTGACTGATTTTCGCTGCTGTAATTTAGAGCCATATCTGCCTTTTGTTCTACTGATTACAAGATTTTGCTTGGCATAACTCAGAAGCATGTACTTACGTCCGTCAGACTGGGCAACTGGGTAAAGCGGGTATCCCAGGTTAGGGGATGGTGGTTTTTGAAGAAATGTGCTGAAAACCTAGACTGGCGTTATAAATATAGCTTTCTAAACTGTTGAGAAATTCATTCACTATGGTGCACCTGGGAACTCCCGCTCATTTCCTACTGGATAAAGACTAAATCAGTTGGCACCTCACGAAACTTAGGGAAGTTTGGAACTCTCAACCGCTCGTGGCCGAACGGTCAGTTGTTCAGACTACTGGCCAAGAGTTCGCAGGTTTGAGATTTCTTGGAGATTCTTGAGATGCGCACTTCTGATGATCCTTAATAAGGGCAAAACAACTGCGCAGAACGTCTCGACTTTTCGGCATAGACCGACTTCACTAATAGAACGAAATCTCTGTTGATAATATTCCTTCGTATGGTTCGAGCCTTACACAGGGGGTATCTGCTTTATTCTGACCGTTGAAGCTGATAATACTGTGGATAAACCTCAATGAGCTGAAGGGTTTGCGCCGTACGTCAACCATGACAGTGGCAACCTCGCACCAGGTCAACTGAAATTTTTTTCTAATTGACGGAGAGAAACAGACCAACTCATTCTGACTTTAGATAAACTTATTTTACACTTCTATGAAATGTTTAGTAAACTTTTATTGTGGATGGTGATTTATTAACACAAAATCAAATATCTTCTCATTACACGCTGGATATTTTGTGGAAACTATAATTATCCAGGTGAGTTTAACTCGTCCGCACAAAAAACCAACGTTTTTACCTGTGTTTTAGTACTTACTGCACCCCCTTCTGATAAGCGACCAAAACCCACTTACTTTATCCACTTCATCAAGTTCGAGTGTTCATCTAATTTGTCATATTTATTTCATGACCTAGATATGAGGTGCCTTACTTGCAGTTTCAAACACGTACGTTAATCGGATTATATGAAGACTGCACCGAATTAGCACTAATTATATGATTTATTGCTAATAAGCTCGTGACATAATTGTAAAACAGTTCATTTCCATGCCCATGACGAGGATAAGAGAAGTCACGAATGAATGAGTGGCGGGGCATTGAGCGTGTCTCCTTACCGCGATGAGTATCTCATCTGTATTCATGTTAAATGCTAGAAAGCCGCGAAAGAACTGATGAAATTTTGTTTACATCAGTCCCAGAAGGTACAGCATTTGCAAATGTTCGTAAGGCACGCAAGGTTGAGTGGCTCTAGAAAACCGGATGAGCCTTTGTTAAACGATGCTAGATTTTCGCATGTCTACAAGGAAAATATTCATAAAAGTAAACCAAAAAGTCTAGTGTTGATTATGGGCAATCTTGGAGGAGGGGTGTGTGGTTACATCCGAGATTTTGGTGTCCACAGTTACATTTTTACATAATCCCACCGGATTGTTCTATGTTTCTATGTAGAATTTTTAACCGCTCCCTATTTCTTGTAGTGGTCGCATGCGACAATGAAAAGTAAAGCATGCAGTTCTCGTTCTTCAGACTCCACACTACATCATTTGTACTGACCAGTGCATGCACGAAGCTACCAATAGTTTCTAGTGGAATTTGGAAAGCCTACAGGAGCCCAACTTTTAGACAGCATCAGGCAATCTAGGATGGCTCTGATTAAAACTGAGAAATTCTGGAAGAAACTGACTTGAGCATTTTAGTTTTGAAGACATTGTTTCCCCTCCAGACGAAAAGTCAAAAGTCTCCTCTCAGTGAACTGAAGCAAACCTGTTAATTTATGTCTGAGTTAACTGAGTCCTGATAATTTTAGAGACGACAGTCACTGGATTATTGCAGCAGAAAAGTGAATTCAGCTTGTTTAAAGAAAACGGATGGTGAAAACACCATCCGTTTGTGTTACTGTCTGAGATTAACTGATGGAGAAACACACTGGGTAAATTTGCGTTTTAAGATCTTAATTGTTACGCAGTGAGAGAACTATGATGGTATTTAATGGGGTACCGCCGAAACTTGGTCTATTGCTTTTTCAACCTTAGAAACTGCAACAAAGAAGTAAGCGAAATTGCCGGAATTATATATAAAAAACTTATTACATAAACACAACCTATTGNTATATATATATATATATATATGTATATATATATATGAAGCGGCGAGGAAAAATGGTATAAATGATGGCGTGGTTATTTTTTTAGACCTAGAGGCTAACTGAAATTGAATTTCTTCTAGATCACAAAAACGGTTCGCGAAAAACTAACAGCTAGCATGAGTTTGAAAGGTAACACTGAAACTTCCATTCAGCAGAAAGCGTAGGATAGGATAATTTAGGACCACCTTTACTCAAACGTGAATAGAAAATAAGTAAGCAAACCAAATAGCAAAATACACTCATTTGCAAACAAATTTGTCTTTGTGGGAGACTCACCTGGAACCCGGCTGAATCTCTCGTTTATTGTGTTTTTAAGCAACTAAATGTGCTGCTTAAAAACATCTTAAACGACAGATTCAGCTGGGTTCCAGGTGAGTCTCCCATAAAGACAAATTGGTTTGCAAATGAGTGTATTCCGCTACTTTCGTGCAATTTGGGTTCAAGTAGAACATAAGGTTGACGGAAAATTGGGGACTGCACCTACCTGATGAGCCCTAAGAAGGGCGAAACCGGTCTTGGGCTGTCGAAGAATTTTCAGCAACCTTATGAGTAGTGTATTGAGTAAACTAACTTTTTGATGGAAGGTAAAATCTTATACTGTAATAGTGCCTGTTTATACACACATTTAACAGCTTGTCCGTGTAGTTTCATGGTTTGGTTTATTTAAAACTCCAGTCGGGTGCTTTGTCATTGATATGGGCTTACCCAACAATCGCTTCGCAACAGAAAGAATTATTGTACAGATCAGAACGATCTGAGGATTTATATTACAATTTAAGCAGTCGTTTTTGTCCGTGTGATTAAGCATACTTTGGGCTGAAAATTTACTCCCTACTCATCCAGGGAGAATAGACTGAAAAAAATTGTATATATGATCTCCTGGTTTTACTGTAGTTTACGAGTTACTTTCAAATTTCTGTAGACCCGCTGTGCGCCATTGCACCTTCTTTTGACAATGTTATTTCACCTCTCATGACTGCAGATCCATCAGAATGGTTAGCAAAATACTTTGAGGCACCTACAGTCTGATCATTTGATCAATTTTATCCCGAAAATCTGACAACCTATTGGGATGTAGGAAACTCTTGCAAGGTTGAACGAGATAGCTTTTAGTGTGATTCTGGGTGTACTGAGATGCAACGTGTGTAGGCCTTATAAACCTGGATAGACCTCGTCCTTTCCTAAAACTTCTTCATTACCCAGTTGTTTGAAAACTGCAGCTATATTCACTTTGCGTGAATCATTATGGCTGTTGTAGTGTGGTGTTCAAGCTGGACTGGTATCGTGGTCCCTGGTCTAAAGTAACGGGCAGTTTATCACCGTTTGAAGCCTCCTCCCTTGGTCTCCTCTCGTCGGAATCATTGAAAAAGCTTGCATTTGTGCCGCTCTACGAATACCACTGAGGCCAGAAATATATTGGAGCCGAATATATGAGGTAGGGAAGTTTGTCGAATCAACTAAAAACGAAGCGCACGTTTTGTTTGCTTTTTTGAATAACAAAACTGCTTGTTCAAATGTCCAGTCATTGCGATTTCGTCATTGTTTAAACTTAGCTAGTCCACGATGGCTTCAGTAATTGGCTCGCGTAATTTATCGAAATCAAGCGGTTGTCTGAGTGACTAGAACAATTGGCATCGAAAATGGCAGCCATAACGTCTATCAATTAATATCCGGAATAGCTTAGTGGTTTAGCTTTGATGTACTTTTAGGACACTTCTTCCTTCCACCATTCAGATTGAGTTTTGGCACAAGCATGTGTTTTGGACAGCCTGAGCCCTAAAAGATCTGCAATCCTTTATTTATAGGGCTTATCGTGCGTGCATAATAAAACTGTCTATTGGGAATGCTGTGTGACTGTCGCACACGCACTTGGTCGGATAGCACTTTTGGGGTACTGGTAAGTCTGCTGTTAACAACAGGCTAAATAAAGTCAGCGAAATTTCACAGACTTCCTTTTTGCAGAGCTAGCCAAGTTCACACCACCCAAGTACAGGGCACTCACTGTCGTCTGGTTTATCATCGCATATATTCCAGTCACTCGCAACCCTCAAGATGTCTCTTCTGAAGGTCCAGTTTACCACCTATTGCATTTCTTCATAGAATCCTTTGCTTATTTTTAGCAGGTGTACGGGCCTAGGTGGCCACCTCTTTGATACAAGCCAGAGAAAGACTGCGCTCCTGGCAATAATTGCGGTTTCTTAGGGCAACCGCAACACCCTGAAAACCTGAGTCGTCTACTGATGGAACCAGGAGGCTGGATTTACGTGCACCAGATATAGACAATCAGTCCTTTAAACTACAGTTTACATGCAGCCGATAAACACAGTAACCGTTGGTGCTAATAATCTGAGTGGTAGTCAAGTGAGATACAGACAAACCAGCAACTACTGAACAATTTCTCATTTTAAGAACGCCAGCTTGTGTTGTGACCACTTCAGCTGAAGAGCACTGGTCACATTCCTGGGATGACGTAGCCCGAACTAAAATGCGCAAAGGAAGAAATTACTGGTGAAGTACCTTGGGGATATGTTACCAGCTACACCCCCGGCTTCAATATGCCTTCGATCGAGGCTGGAGCTTCAGCCTTTACATAAGAAAATTCACCCTGAAGGGCATCAGGAAACATACGGGTATCAGTTGATCAGTACCGTGAACTCGATCTTTGGATTCCAATCGTAACGATCTTGACTCAATCCACAGGGGTTTGTATGCATTCTCAAGGTTTTCGATTTGGAATTCGGCTATTTTCAGCTGTCCTAAACGAACAATCAGTTAACTGTCAATCGGATTATAGCGCCTGGCACCCGATTCCGCTCTTTCACGGTAGTAAAACCTCAGTGAAAAAATGGAGGATGGTAAATGGAACTTCCCTAACACAAGCTAAATGCAACATATTACTAGGGGCAGTGCAGTAAGGTGAAGAAGACAATGTCATTTGTTTTCCAAAAGGTGGATTCTGCCACATTTGGGTGTTAGGAAGGAAGGCTGGACCATGCACAGAACACTTGAAGTCTTGTTTGGTAGTAACATGCTTTTCAAGAAGTGTAACTTCCTCAGCGCTTCGGCGTATGATACATACACCACTTGTATGAAACTTGTGAAATCGGTACCTTTATCAACCCTAATTATACTGCTGATATTCGCCAAGATTGAGATCAAAACGGAATTACTTGGACAGATTGGATAGAATGGCACTCCATTGTCATATCGCTTTGCTGAGATATGAACCAAAATATGTATCCGTTAACCGAATGCTTCGGTTATATATTATTCATCTTGCTGATACAGGTGGTACAACCACACAAAGTGAGTAAATTAGAACCTGTAATAAAAAGGCCTCAGTCAATCACTCTCGGGTATGTGTAAGAATGCGTGACTGAATAACATTTAGGCAACAGAAATAATCCAACGTTGATTCAGAAAATGCGATTCCAAAATTGAGAGATCTGTTAAACGGGGCTTTATCTCATTCATTCGAAATACAGCTCGCATCGCTTCTGTATGTCCATGGAACTCCATGGACACTCCAAGTCGCTGTTGATGTAGCCCTTGGAACGGGTATCTGCAAGAAGTCATGTCCAACTAACGGTGGTTCGTGAAATCTGCGGAGGCCTTCCTCTGCCAGACGACTTCTTCGAGCACATCATCTGCTCCCAGTCTTCAGATCAAAGATGATACACAATGGTGCTTTTTATGGTTCGATGAGGACGGAGTTTGCAACATTTATTTATATTTTACAATACCGCAAGTTTTAAATGGACTTCGGTCTGGAGTTTCAGCGCACCACTCGGAATGAACTCCATGAATATAGAAGGTAGTCAGATTATTTTTGAACCAGTAAGGATGGGGAAGTCAAGTGCCCGATCCAACGTGATTTAATCGCCAGTCGCGTCGGGCAGAAAACTGATGTCTATATCAGGCTTGAACTGCACACCAGATGTCGGTGCTGAGCAACTTCAGCACTGGTTTTTTTGTCACCACAAATGTTCGCTACGCACTTTGCTGCACAAAGAAGCTCAGGTGTGAATATGATCATTTGAAGGGTGAATAAAAATGACAACCTATGAGAAAAATGGACTTCCAGAGAATACACGCATCGTTAATGAATGTTCATTTGGCTGGCGGAACACAGCGCGAGTTGCACGTTCTTTCTGAATGAAAAGCTTTATCTCAGTGCTGGGGAATTTTTCCTTCACATAACCGCTGTTTACCATACGTTTATTGTGTTACCTGATTTATGGAGCAAAAAGCAGTATAGTTAGAATGGAATAGAATTGTCTATGTTCAAAAATAGTTTGCACTGGAAAGAAATTCACTCAAGTGTAATGTTCAAATCATGTCTAAAATACTGAATATCATAAACGTATTTCCAATCAATAGTTATTTTGTAAAATATTTTCTAAAAGGCTCTGATCCTAAAATACGACGTTGCAATTTGTGAAACATATACCCATGATAGTAGACTGGAAATTATTTCGTTTTGCCAAATTCTAGAAATTCTTTGTGTGAAAGCGATTCATACGGACCAGTTTAATTGACAACTTTATTTTGGAAATTAACTTGATGATAGCTAGGATCATACTCCCTATCAATGTTCTATATAAGATGTGGTTATGTAGGAATGGAGTCAAGAATTTAAACCATACTGTTAATAAACGCAATACATGATTAGTAGGTTCCATGTATAAACTTGCTGTTTTCACTTTTCCTGTCGAATCTGATGGCATGTTTGTCCCATATGTATTAGATATAATGTTGGTATACCGAGCAGGGGCATAGTAAATCGCTACCTCTGGAGGTACGTACACCCGCTGGTTAGGATGCATGTCATCGAGGACAACCGTCTACAGAATGCTGTAGGACGCCGGGTGAAAAAAGCATACCCTGTTGAACGCAACAGTTTGAGAAGATTTATTTCAAACGTATCCGTAGTACAGTCAACCACAGTATCCCATTTATGCATATATATCTAGGGGCTTTTGTTTGATTTTGCAGGCATATATGCGCGGCTAGAGAGGAGATGGCACTCATGCACAGATATAAATTCTCTAGCGCAGCATCCGTTTGCTGTGGTGTCAAGTGAGTAGCCACTCCTTCTGGCTAGATAAAACAGGACCCATTGAGCAATCGGCATTCCGCTGTTAGTATGTACGCGGTGAGTTAATCTCATAGTACTTAAGTGTGCGGTTTCAACGACGATATGAACTTTCACACTACGTCTTTAAAAAACTGTGTTTGAATTGAACGCCCTTCCAGTGTGTCGAATAGCTATTTCTGGATTCTCTCTATCACCGTGTAGCCCGGTGCATTCTACTTGACCCGAATAGTTGCCTTGTTTATATTGGTCCGTTTCTTCGCTTCCATCATTGAACTGTATGGTTACCCTCTGTTTGTCGACGCTACGTATTTTTGTATTCTATCCCGTTTGCTAATGATGTCACATTCAAAGTTTGTGCTCATTTTTATTCGGTTACTTATCTTCCACGCCGTGTCAGACTTCTTTCAACAACCGTCTCCTGACCTTGAGCCAAACTTTGTAATTGTAATCATTTCGACTGCGTGTTAGCTCGAGGTTTGTTGCATGGGCAGAACCTATAACCTTCAATAAACTAATGCATGTAAAGGTGACGTGGAAAGTGATACAAATGTCATGGACTCAGTCCTGGAAGTCTCTCTGTGTGCTTCTAGTTCACACCGAATATAAGAATCACAGACCGTGGACACTGCTGTCAAGGCATATGATTCAAAAAAACGATATTACGCAGCACATAGCTCCAAATCAATCACTAGTTTCGGTGAGGATTTTATGACAAATGGGCACTGGAAACAAGTAGCAATTTCAGGAGTAGGGAAATCGCTTTTTTATTTTAGGGGCAAGAAGTCACTAATCTACGGGGAGAAAAACGAATTCGGTTTGAGCCAGTTGCCAAACTCGGCGAACGGATCAACAGCCATCTGATCAACAACCAATAAACTCACGCGAGTTACCAGTTTCTCAACAAATTATTAGTCAGTCGAACACACACATGACTTATAAATTCTCTGATTATCAATTATTCATTCTATCTACACAATACGGGTGGTGGCTTTCCTATTAAATTTAGGAAACAATTTTCCTCCTAACTACTATTAGTCGCATGTCCTTCGTGCTCCATTCGTTGACAGTTCCGCTAATTTCTTTGGATTTTACATTTAGGAAGAGCTAGAAGAACCCACGGAAACATTTCGGCTGGATGTCAAACGGTTGCCCTAATCTCGCCTAGGACCACAGTTTCATTATTTTATTGAAGAAAATAGGAGGGTTGTTGCTTCCTTTGCAATGGCTCCGTAAACATTTGTCTTGAATCAGGCATCCTTGATTTATGTAGCTGCCAGTGCTGCTTCACTAGTCTACTTACCTTTCTTGTTCTCGTCGCAAAGTTCGTCGCCCTAAAATGTACCCTGTTTGTATTCATCCATTTTTAGCTTTCGGTACTGGACTGCAAATTACCTCCTGTTTTCTAGATGCTACCTATTCTTATGTTTCATCCTATTTGCAAGTGAAGTTTTATTCAAGAATTGGTCTCATTTCCGTTAGCAATGCATGGAACTTTGTTCACAACTTGTTTCTGACGTTATTATCAACTGGGTGGTCGCAACCCTTTAGACTTTGTTGAGTTGAAGCTTGATAAACGGCAACCTCCGTAGGTACACCAAATTGTTACAAGATGGGCATAATGATCAGAGGTAAATAATCCTTCGAATCTCCTAAAAATCTGCAAAATATATCTGTACCGAAATACTAATCACTCAGAAGGATCCTTTCGAGGTAGCCAGAATGTACACCTGCGTACTTAACACCGAAGAAAACATAGATTACACCAGTGAAGCGGAGTGCATACTAATAGGAACAGTACCCAACGTACTTGGTTCATTGTAACCTCTAACGTCCATGTCATTGCCTTAAAGTTGACCTTTGATACTACGTAACAGAAGAATAGATCAAATGTTTATTGAAGCACACGGACACTGCTGTGCAGTTATAACGCATGAACAGTGACTGGCATTCAACTAAACTTTGTTCTCATTGACGAGACTGCACGGAAAATGTGCAGCACCCAATTCTAAAGTTTTGTTCATGCAACACTAGCTTTTGTGAGAAGCTGAACTACGTCTTTTTCTTAGCACAAACACAGGGGAAACCTGTTCACTCAAACTTATTTTGGTAGGCAATTCGTCGGTTAGTTTATCAACCTGAACTCACTTTAATGCCGCTTTGTAGATCTGGAGCCGGTGGAAGAGGAATTCGGAGGACAAGCAAATAAATTTTTCTACGAATAGATGAAAATGAGCACACTGTATGTCCATTCTATTCATTCCCAACGTTTGTCTCAAGCTACCTATGGTGTTGTGGCAGAAAGCTATTAATTTGTGTGTATGTTAAAAACTGGTGTAAAATGCCTCAACAGTTCGGTACTTTTTTTCACAAGAAGTTCTGTGTGGTGGAACGAGCCGCTTTTACACTAGACATGGCATGGGGTACTTAGAACACGTGCTCCAAGTGGTCTGCATGCACGGCAAACTTTTTAGCTCACTTTTGGAAAAGTCACTGTTGGTGGTAATGGGAGGTTTCTACGTGCAGTTGTGGCATGTTTATTTTCCAGGAGGTCCAAGCAGAAAAAGCCGTCGCAGGTTGCCTATAACTACTGTGGATTGGCTAACGCAGCCATTGTGATTGCGGTTTGGCATCAAAGTTGCAGACTTGTCTAGAACTGCTGTGGCATTTCTTAACACTGTATAACAGGTCTCCGTTGAAGCCATGAAGCGTAGTCGTTCCAATGTTATATTTTTCACCAAAGTTGAGAGTTGGAAAACATCGCTCGGTGTGTACTCAGAGGTTATAATTGAAAGAGCCAGAAGTTAAGAATCCTCAATGACCGCAGCTCACGTTTCAATATTCGGAGGTAATAAAACGGGCATCCAATAGGTGGCCCAGACAAGCTATAAGGTTAACTGCGACCTCAAAGGTCTAAACACGACAAAAGTTGTTGAAATGCCAAAAAATAAAATTTAATTTTGGAGACAGAGTAACTCCAAAAACTTGTTGGCGTTGCTTCGGTGCCTATTCTATGAATTAGCTAACAGATAAATCGTGAATATTGACGCTTGCATCTTAACAACTAACACCTTCTTTTGAATGCGCCTAGTATTTCCGATGTCCCTGTGAGTGGCAAGCAAAAGACCGAGTTCAGTAATGGCGAAGGTTTATTGAGTAAATACAT
Organism: Opisthorchis felineus; assembly: GCA_004794785.1. NCBI lineage: Eukaryota > Metazoa > Platyhelminthes > Trematoda > Opisthorchiida > Opisthorchiidae > Opisthorchis > Opisthorchis felineus. The sequence goes on from SJOL01010102.1 coordinate 163,955, forward strand.
TATTGTGGGTATAGAGCATGAACCGCTGACAAACTCCCGTCTAAAAAGTTCCAAAGGAAGTAGTTTGAGGTGCGCATTTGATTCTTCTTTTTTGCAGTTTTGGGTTCTTGTATTCGGATTTTGTGGCTTGATTAAAGGTTAGTAAGAGGTAATCCAATTATTCCTAAAAACTCTCTTCTTCCCTAAAAATTCAGAGAAGGGTGCCTTGGATCCGAACGATCCACCGTAACACGGATCAGTTTCTGTCTTCAGCGTGATCAGGGTATCGCTCAGAGCTTTGCCACTGAAATATGGAGGAAACTGTGGTCCTCCGAGATAGGTCATGGAGGCGGGCAACATAAACAGTGAGAGAAACACTAGTCACCTCAAAGGAAAAAACAAATGTGACCGTCAAATTCAATCAGCTAGCCCATCACAGTGTTCAAACAAACATACGAGAATTCAGTTGTCGAATAGTGATGCATTTTCATGTAAAAAATTACACGACTCTGTCTTCGTGAGCTCTGTCTTTTGCTTGGTGGTGTTTGCTCCCGATATTTTGTGGGACTTGTGAAGTAAATGAAGTATAAAGGGGCTGCCAAAGGGCGGATGCTTGTGCGCCACCAGTCTGACTTCTCGTCCTTCTCCAGAATACCAACAGATTATTTGACTTTGAGTGGTCTGTTCCCAATTGGATATGTTCCCGTACACCCCACTGGGCATAGAATCACCCAAGTTTCAGCTGCCTCTGATTAACTGCCCAGGCATACCGACTACTACCTCTTATGTGGCCTTACCACAACTCTGCGCAGCTTGTCTGTTCATATAATATGATACCTTATTTTGATCCCACGTGATATGTTCGTTTTTGCGTGCCCTCTGCAAGAAAACGAAGTAACTATTACACCAACCTAAGAGTCTGGTGACCGCTTATCGCCCGGTAGCCACAGGCCCGTTAGACTCACTAGCATATCATGCAGGGCCTGGGGACAGATTCTTAAGTGGGACATCTTAAACTTGATATCCCCAGCGCAACACAAATTCCTCCCAAACCGTTCTTGCGTAAAAAAACATGCTCGTATTTATGGACAGCCTAATCCAAGCCAACGACAAACGTGTCATATCTAACTCTGAAAGGCATTCAATCGAATCCCACAAGTTCCGCTGCTCCATAACCTCGACCCGTATGGAATTCAAGGAGACATTCTACGCTGGATTATGTCGCTCCTGTCAGATAAAACATTCCGAGTGGAAATAGGCTTGGCCTAAGTTTTTCGGCACTGGTCTCGATTGGAGTCCCTCAAAGCTCCATTTTAGGACCAGTCCCGTTTCTGGTGTACGTCAACATCCATCCAGATGCGCTTTCAAGTCATCATCTTTTTGCAAGTGGCATAAAATCCCAAAGTTCTAGCGTCAGCTACTTCCAAAAGGATTTGGACGTCACAAAGCAGTGGTCAATGGACTGGTGCTTTCCTCGGAATGACGAAAGCTGTGTCTATATGTCATCCGGAGGAGATTCAGCGAACGCGTTTTTCGTGCATAGGGAGAACGGACTAGAAGACATCACAGTGTTGGACAAAGAAGGTGTCTGGCTGTCTTCGAATATGTCCCTCTCACTTCACCACGAAAAATGGGCTCGAAAGCATTCGTCGTTCTGCGGATGTTTGGCGTACCTTCTACCGTATTACCAGCATAGACTTCCAGATATTCTATAGGACCCATTTAAGACCGCTTCTTTAATGTACCGACCAAGTTGTCCACTCAAGACGCAAAAAGGACGTAAACTTCATTAAACGCGTCCAAAAGGCTGCTACGAAGATGGTTGCTGGCCTCAAATCCGTTGATTATGAAACGCGTCTCGGGGTGTTTGAACCCTTTCCTCCAGAGTATCGCCACCTCCGAGGGGGCCCAATACTTACCTATGCCTTGTTTAAACAAGGTTTGGCCAACAGGCTTTTCACCGTTGATTCAACTAATGCACGGCGGGTACATGGTGAGATTTTGAAGCTCAGAGCACACATTTTTATTAGTCAACAATTTTTGTCATTTCGGATAGTTGGCGCATGGAATTACCTTCCTTAGACATTCGTTCACGCTACATCTAGAATCCAGTTCAAAGCACTGTTGGCTATTTTTTTATGTATCCTCGCACTGGCAGTTTTACTATTCAACGCCGAGAATTTGAGGAGTAGTGCCATACTGTTTTCCCGTACCCCTCAGGCGAACGGGAGCTGCTGAACGACAGGAACAAAAGTTACCCAGGAAGCTTGGGCGAAAGCCTTGATCTCGTGTATCAATCCGTAAATCCGTGAATACATGAAGTGCCTCTGGGCTGGTACTGTTAACCGCCATGATGGCTTAAGTGAGATAGTTCCTCAGTTTAACTTACCTTTGAGAGATGATTCGAAAAATTAAAGGGGATAGCGAATAATCTCCATCCCTTTCGTCTCAGTAGTATGTATTTACAGCGCAGATTTTTTCACCCAGTACAACAGTGGACGTAATAAACCCATCAGATTGCTGGTTGTATCCGGCAGGTTGTTCGCCTTGATGTGTTGCAAGAAGACGCACATTTACTCATGCTACCCCTCTAGTAGAATGAGTGATCCATTCAGCACCAGGGTTCATAGACTGGTTGTTAATTCCCCCTGTGAGTCAGCGGCTATTTTCCTTATTCATTTTAATTACTCATGATTAGCGCCGTTTACTCCTGCTTGCCGTAGCGTCATTCTGCTTCCGTGATGCTCGTCTTGCTTCTTGCATCCGCTTAAGCTTGACCCAACCTTTAGTTAGCGGTATCAGGATTTTGCCACTTGCTCCTCTTAGCATGTAGTTTTGTGGCTACTATGCTGATTTTACAGTGTCCACTCCGACGCCCGGGGATCAAATTCAGATCTCCGAGATGAAATAAGAGTGCGTTATCTATCGCGCCAAACCAAATTTCCTGGTCACTATAATTTTGCAATATCTTTATGTTGCCCATTAATAAACACTGCTTGTTGGGATTTGTTTTAGGCGGCCCAAAGCGCTCATTTAATGTGATATATTGCATGTGCATGTGCGTCGCATGTGTTGCATGCTCTCAGTTATAGACTGCAGGTACACTTATTCTTGTGCCAAGCTCACCCAAAACCAGGTGTCATACACAGTTTCCGTCTTCTTTTGGTTCACAAATAGCTTTTGAAGGGACTGACTGCCCCGTGCCGTTATCCCTGCACATTTCCTAACTATACTGTCCGAATTCCTCTATCCGTACGTTTGTATATCCTTTGATACTTATTTGTTATTGCTTTCAAAATGCCCTGTTGCCTCACCGGCCCTTTCCTGCTCCTGTCGAATCCGCTATTGTTTGAATTTACGCCCTGCTTTATTCACAATGTTTAGTAACCCAGCTGTCAATGCAGTATCTACTCCCCTCATACACTCGTTCCTACTTCCAGGTGCGTACTGAATGGCAACTGCGTTTAGTTTAATAGCGCAAATGGCCCCATAAAACCCCAGGCTTCCCGGATATTTCGGTAGTTTTTATATATGAAGCTAAGAAGGGCATCGTCAAACCCCTGCGTGGCCGGTTTATTCTTGTCCTGGATTTCCCGGAAAACCCACTTGTAACAAAGCAAATCTTAGCTCGCGTGTGACGCAGCTGAGATGAACCTAAGGTACGTGCTGCAAGCGACAAACGCAGTCAGTTCTGCAAACCCAGTATCCTTTCCCCAGGGCTGAGACTACGCGACATCGACATCACCCCATCTTCCAAGCGTACAGTACAACCACGCACCTCGCATTTTTGCCAAGTAGTTATCCTTGTATACCTTGAACCTCCGACTCCTCTCAACTCATTCAACCTCCAGAATAAGTCGCATGCCTACGTCTGCTCAACAAGTAATATCATATTCTTATCTATCTGTCATCCCTGTGTGGCAATGTCTGCCGAAGCTGACGAATGAATAGGCGCTACTGCACTCCTTTAGTAGCAGTCTGTGATGGTTTCTTAAACTAATTTTATGCTCTGACACTGTCTTACGTAATAGACCCGGCTCCCCCGACTGTGTGCCAGATAGTCACATGTTTCCATAGACCAGCTGCAAAGGTATTTGCTGTCTACGCACGATGTTGAGCTCCGTTCACCGACTTTTTACATTTCCCCTCCCCACTAATTGCGGGCTAAACTACCAGATAGGACTCGGGTGGCGCACCGTCTAGCCGAAGTAATCTTCCTATAATCGCATTTGGCGCCGCCCGCCCACCCCGATCACCTACTGCCCATGCTCACTGTTTCGGTCTGAATAATGAACATTGCGTTTTATTTTCTGATACTGTTGTGTCACTGGGGTTTTTTCTTTTGTAGCCACTCCTAGGCGCCTGCTACATTAGGCCGCAGCCCACCAGCTAATCCCAACACTTTTTAGTAACCCTATTGTGCTATTTTTCCTCCGTTTAGTCCCCAAACTAGCTGTACGTGCCTCTCTTGCTCGTCAGGGTAAATACGACGCTGCTCACCTTTCCGCTTTACCATGAATGGATTTAAAAATGTTCATATTCCAACTAAGCCCCGTCTCAGAACTTCCTCGGCTAAGCAAGCTGACTACTTGTTTACGAATATCACCAGCATCTCTCTGGAGACAATAATAATGATGGGTTTATTTCCCAACCTGTATGGGGCATTCCGACTAAGGCATTATTATGCCTTTACAACCTGAACGCGGTGGGAAACAACACCACGATGAGGAAGGTGCAACCAACGAGACACGCTTATCAGGCGAAAATTCGAGTTGTTGAAACTAAAAAACCCTGGAACATTTGGGCATGAGGCACGACTAGATCAAAGATGAAGCCGGTTTACTTGAACTAAAACTGAAAAACGGTTGCTGGCAATGAGTGACCTTGGACGGTGGGGTAAGTGGCCAGGATATAATAGTATGCACGCTATGGAAGCATCAAGGGACAGTAATTATCCGAAGGCAAGTGTCCACAACAATTTCTGTGGATAAAAGGCAGAAAGGTCATGAGCTGAAGCCCAGTAAGCAAGGTTGTGCATCACCAATACTTCAATATAAATCAGTCAAACTGGCAGACACCGTACACAACATTGGCCCTCTTTTTGAAGAACACCGTCCCCGGTGTACCATGGCCTACGTTGAATCGGCCGGTGCTAGTGGTGTGGTGCGTGAGGCTGGTGAGTGTGTGCAGAGGCTGCTGTGTCTGAAGCTGCGTCTACCGTGTGTGATCGAGCAGCGCGTTATCTCTGAGGCTTGTATGCATGTGTAAAGCTAGGGTCCTTGTGGTAGGTTGACCTATTGTGGAAACCATCCTGGTGTGGTCGCCAAGTATGTAGTATGCACGCTATGGAAGCACCAGGACGCAGCGATTCTTCGAAGGTGGTGGTTTGTAACAATTTCTGTGGATAGAAAACAGAAAGAAAGATCATGAGCTGAAGCCCACTAGGCAAGGTTGCACGTCATCAATACTTACATATAAATCAGTCAAACTGACAGACATCATATACTACGAGTGTCCCGAAAAGTAAAAATGGAGATGGAGATGGAAAAATTCGAAGTGGGAACAAACGGCAAGTTTTGCCTGAAAAATATGGTTTACATTGAAACTAAGTAGACTTGCGTGTGTCGCTGTTGTAGGGAAGCCAGATGAAAAGAATATTTTGGATGGGGAGATAGTGCTAAGGCATAATGTGGAACGAACAATGTAAATAAGATTGTTGAGCTTGTGGTAAGGGAAACTAAAATTGCAGCGGAAATCCAAGCGAAAGGTTTGGTGCGTTACAAAGAATTCCTCCCAAAGGCGGTTGGTGCCGGGAAAACATTTTGTTCGTAGTTGCAGTTACAGGCCCGAGTGGGCGAGAGATGACGGTCGAGAGAAGGCAGATATTTTTTGCGAGAGTACCATCAGATCGGGTATGGAAGTGCCGTGGCATCATTGCACTAAAATTCTTCGGCTTCTGGACAGCTCCGTGATGGACATCAAGGTTGCGGCAGTCGGGCAGGGGATGTGCATTCCTGTGGCGGCTCTATCTGGCTCAGGCGAGGGGGTTGACACAGGTAGAGTCAGGCCCATGTAGTGCCACAGGTAATTTCTATTCAGTTGGAGGGCAAAACTTGAGCCAGCCAGAATGAATAAATGACGGCCATTTGGGGCGTTCGGACCAGCACTCCTGACATTTGAAGCTTGGGAAGAGGTGGGACCAAGGAGACAATGGTGTGAGATCAACAGCGTCTGGCGAGTGCCGGGAGCTATTAGATAAAATGTTGTCCAATAGAAAAAATGATCTGAAAGGGGATGACAGCAGGCTAACTGAACCTACGAAAGGGTGAATTTTTTGTGGGCTGACGTAGCAACAAAGGACTAGCTGAGGTTGCCGATGTATTATCACGACACAACAAATCACTATTAGTGTGCATCTACTCGGTGGGTGTGCAGCACTTTCGGATAACGATGCAAGAGACTACAGTTGATGTGTTGTCGTGTCTTGTGTTTGCACTGAAGGCGTAATGCCAGAGCGCAAGTAGTTGCGTAATTTTTGAAAGGTAAGAACTTAGCTGCTGAGGTAGTGAGCATGGAGGCTAGCCTTTGGAATTGTTGGTGAGGGCAATTACAGGGTGAGTAAGACAGGGAGCTACAGCAGTTTTTAGCTCAGCTAAAGAATCCAGTAAGAGGGCCTCCGTTGGGCAAAGGGGCCACGTGAAGAGGAACAGTAGATATATAATGATTGGTCGAGCAAGAGCTTCCGAGATAATGGATAGGGACAGTAGTTTAACTGGAAGATACTACGTGAACTGAAGAGAAAGTTAAGAGTATGGTTAGCCAATAACTGAGTAACTGTTGTCAGCTCCAACCAGTGGATGGTCCATGGCAGATGGTCCATGTCAACAGGTGCTAGCCGTGACTGCCAGTATTGTGGGGGATAATATACATTTTGGTGATCACTTCAGGGGAGAAGAGGGACGAACGTGTGTTATGTCTGGCTGGTGAGGGGGACTTGGATTGGTGCAACCCCAACTGAGACGGAGGTGGCAAAAGCATTACACATGGATGTAGCCTTGAGCCTTGCAGAGTACCTTCAGGCTACACCGTGCATTTTTCAAACTAAGCTTACTAACTTACTCAACTCGTAGCTATAGGCAGCAGACTCCGAGCCTTTGCTGAAACTTTCATCTACCCAGCAGACGGGGAAAGGGCTACCGGTTACAGATATGCTGCCATGACTCCAACAAACACTCAGCATCGTTCGGATCTACTTAATCCCTGTATAGGCGTGCCTCAGAGGAGAGATTCTTTACAATACTTCAATTTCCTCATCGGCATCATCACCTGAGTCGCCTAGTATGTTACGGATCCCCCTGGTCGTCTGGACCTCTTCAGTGACACGTGCGGGGCCAAAACACGGGAAGCAATCGAACACTGTATACTACCGGAACCAGAACACTGCCGCCCGGAAGCCCTATGATCCTTGGTCGTGGATCAGCAACTCGGGTATTCCGAGGGACAACCTCGCATCTGCCACTACCCAACCGCTAATCAAGCCAACTTTTGCCTGATCCCTGGTGAAGGAAGCCGGCATTACGAATGCCCGTTGGATAGTTATTTCACGGCTAAGCTATTCTTCTTATCTGAAAACTAGAATGACTATAGGTGACATTCTAGTGAAGTGGTTTGGCCCAGCCCAATGATTCTTCAGGAAGAACCGAGAACCCAATTTCGTTTATTTGACAGAGTATGTTGGAGGCTGAGCGGATCCGATATCAGCTAAAGTGTCTTAGCTGTTGGGCACTTCCTCACGAGGGGCCATTTGGTCAGAAAGCTCAACCAGCTTCAAAGTAACACTACCATTTAGATTCTCCAAATTTGTGGTGACATCCGTAGCCGGTAGGTCCAGCAATTGGGGAACTACAGCTCCTGTATTCCGTACATGTTTGTACAATGGCCAGGAGAACCGTCCCGATAAATGCGCACACTTTACTTGCCTGAGATATCATGCAGTCTTTTCCACTCAGCCGTACGTGGCAGAATTTGTCTAAAGCCAAGGCGTGAGTCAAACCAGTGCCGATCAAGGTAATGCTGATGACCAAACGACTGAGAGGACCTATATCACGCATTGCTTCACCCGTCCACTAGACGTTTAGTCGGGGCAGTGAGGCCAGAATTTTCGTGAGAATTCCTCTAGGGCCTCACCCTCAACTGCTCCGGCTGATCGTTTGATCGAGGGCGTGGGGTGTTTAATATAATGCCCGTAAAACTCTGCGGCTTTCATGGGGTATTAGGAGGCTGAGCTTCTTGAGAGCGGTTTCAGCTGCACAGTACTGAGGAAGGTTGTTGTTTAAACCTCAAGCTACCAAGACGACCTACTGACGCTGGTTTTAATTAATTTTTATTAATAATAATCTTGCCTTATAAGCAGAAAATGTAGACAATGCGACCGGATAGCCACTACTTCGGGGTTTGGCGTTAATTCAGCGGATCGACTTGGTCTTGCGGGCACAAGTAACACGTTCAGCCGGAAAATAACAGAGATATGACGAACTGAGTGCAAGCCATAAACCTGGGCATGGCATTCGCGGTAGCTTCAATACTACTTCGTACACTGTTTTATTGATAGCTTCGTACATGGACGTTCCGGGTGAATCATTCAGGGTAATTGGGGTAGTAAGAATTGCCCAAGGAATTGCGACACAACGAGACCAATATGGAGCAAGGACGTTTTTGGGCCGGTCGAGGGCGCTGTGTAGTTTGTTGCTGCTACTCAGACAAGGCACTAACGCAACCGCACCTAGATTGTGGACTCACAATGGAAAAGGGAATAGGATGGTTGCTAGAGCGCGCTTGAGTATTTGGTTAGCTGCGACTAAGAATTGCAGGCAGCCAGTGGCGGTTACGATTTCTGAATACTGTAGTGACCCAGAAGTGCCTGATCTTAAATGCTATACTGATAGTTTGGGTGGTGATGAGGGGTGGCGACAAGCGATCGAAGCGAACGGGCCTGTCTCTATGATGGTATGAGGGACGTGTATTAGCTGGATGCGCGCTGGTAAACACATGCCAATTTGTATAGTCGGCCATGAACCTGGGTAGGAAGGAAAAAGGTGTGAGCTGACAAAACATGGTTCAAGAGCACATGCTTTGGTAGCTGGTTTCTCTTAACGACTGTTTGGCTGGCAGGCAGCTCTGGAGGTAAGTCTACCGTGTAGAGGGCCTCGCTATGGTAAAAAAGTGTTTAAAAGTCATCAAGTAAGTTGCTAAAACTGTTCAAAAGCGCTCTTTTGGAAGGCCGGCTGGGAACCGGATAGGATAACAAGCTGCCATTTAGGAGCAACGGTGAACAGTAGCAAACAGAATGGTGACATAAGTATTTGATAGTACATGCCGCGTGAAAGAAAGTTTAGACCAATTTTGAAACTGGTGAATCTAGAGGAGTTATTATTTCAGAGTATTTGAGGACGAAAGATTGAAAAAAGTGGAGTCCATGAACTTGTTGGGTGTTAAGAAGCGGCACGCGCATTTGACAACAGCTCGTTTCTTTGTAATTTTCTGTATATCAAGACTACTCCAAGAATCCCCACACTAGGCAAATCACTCATGCCACTGGAGCCATGGCGGACATACGTATGCACTTGGTAATGTGTTGGAATATTGGTAGCTCGGGTGAGTTCATTGGTTGTTGATCAGGTGGCTGTTGATCTGTTCGCCGAGCTTGGCAATTGGCTTGCAAACGTTTCGTCACCATACGAGGAGACATCATCAGTGCGCAGTTGGGTGGGTACNAGGAGGTGACGGTGGTGTGGCTTCGCGCACAGAAGCAGATCTAACGGAGCATGACATTGGGCTGTGAAATTCAATTGTCTTGCCCAGTCTACAGCAACGGTGCAATAGATGAAAGGAAAACAGAGATAACAGTAAACTGAAGTGCTTTGAACCCGAGTCGTGGATGTGATCGGGGTCAGCTGAGGGTCATCTAGGGTGGCAGCAGCGTCATAAGTAGGGAATGTAGCTGAAGAGTGCGGGGAATTATGGTGTGTGTTGTGTTGAAGATGTTCGGGAGGACCATTCAAGATGCGGGTGTAGTAAACTAGGAAAAAGGGTTTCGTAGATTAATATGCGCAAGAGGGCATACTTGGAAGTTGTTACAGTGACGGAGTTTATAGCGAGGACGAGAATTTAGACTGATCCCAACCTCTGCTATAAAGGCATTGTGATGCAATAGACAATTTAGCAAATTTAGACTTATCTTGAGCCGTATGAGCCACAGTGGTTTAAGACTTGAGAATATGCATCGGGATCGGTTGCAGAGATGGCTGGGATGTGCAAACACCGTTTTGTGAATAAGCGCTTGACATTTTCATCTGATAGTGTGCAACTCTGGGTAATAAAACAAAGTTCCGTGACTGGTGACTTAAAACTTGCACTCCTTGCCTCCCAATGATAAAGGGAGCGCAATATTAGGAAATACAGTCTGCTTATTCTGGCGGGCTAGAACTAAAGTTCGTGGGAGAAGCTAAAGGCACAACATCATCTGGGATCAAGGTCACATTGGGATAATTCACAGGGTTACCACTAGGTATGAACGCGTCAGTGGGGAGAAGCAGTGGCAGGAAGTTAATTTGAACTTGGACGAAGGGAAGCTTGAGTCTGAAGCACTTGACCAGCCGATCAGCAAGTCCAAGTCTCGTGGGATCCGGTGAAAGACAAGAGTTTTAGTAAGAGGGAAATTGTGTACGTTTTTAAACCGTCTGCAAGGAGAAAGGTTTGCCATTGGACACGGCACTGAAGACGCCGTTGACATGGGCCAGAAAGATGATAGGACCTAGGGAGCTGTCTTGAATAATAATAATAATGTTTATTCCCAACTAGTGGGTGGCATACCTTCAGGCATGATCATAAAGTTACAGTCAGAATGAGTGCATGACTGATAAGGTTTGTGCGTACCAGGAATTTCGTGGAAAAGGGACGGCGATATAAACAGTGGGCATTATCCGAAGTAGACTTGGTCACGCCTGAGGCGGCATGGGTAGAAAACCGAAATGGGGAGCATATCAGATGTGACAAGATTCTATCGTTAAGGTTTGAAAGTTGCGGGCAAAAACAATACGGGGGAGGGCATAGCAAGAGGCTTCCTGCCTGGTACGTGATAAAAATAATTAAAAAACTTCAATCTGCAGAAAAAGTGGAACCGGAATAACGGATCAGGAGAGGCAGAAGCACTGGCACAATCTGACCGGCCGATTTGAACTGAAGCCTAAATCCGTTACTGAGGCTTCGTAGCCTTGGGCTTTTGGGCGTATGGCCAGAGTCGCGAAAAGCGTAGGTAAGGGGATATGCGGCACGGATAAATGGTAGTAGGAAACTCAGAATCACAGTGTGCAGTGAAACTGTAGAGACTATCTAGTGTTGCTGCTGGAGCGGGTTCGGGTGTAAAAGTTCCTTGGGAGAAAGAGTACACGCAAACGCATAAGAAGGAACGCGAACTGCACGGAAAATGACTGACTTGGTGAGGAGTACAAAGTAAAAGACACCGAGATGTTTAGATCCAATGGAATGTTCAGCAGATTGGAATGAACGCCTCCCGGATGCGGCTGGGACCAGTTGAAGACTTTGATTGTGGTTGTAAGTAAGGGAACGAGTGCGCGAGCGGGCGCGGTCAAAGTAGGAAGTGAACAGTTGCGGGTATGCTATCAAACTGGGTATGACAGTGTAGTGCCGTCACTGCACTAGGATACTTCAGTTTCTGGACGGCCCCGTGATGGACGTCGTGGTTGAGGTAATTGGGCTGGGATGCGCAGTTGTGTGAACAGCGAGATGTTGTGGGTTTTCCAGGGGATTCCGCAGGGATAGCAGGACCAGTGTAATATCGCAGGTAGTATTTGTTTTTTTGTCCGGTCGGGGATCCTTTCAGGTGTAATGCACTGATCGGGTGGAGTGGATGACGGCCAAACAGGACGTCCATAGCATGTAGTACCGCAGGTCGAAGCTTGGAAAGAAGATGAGATGGGATGAGATCAATAAGGCCTAGAGAGTTATAGGAGTCATCAGACAGGATATAGTCCTTTAGGAAAAAACTAAACTTTTGCTACAGTGAGGGTGCTGACGACAAGTGTTTAAACGAGAGGGGACAAGGACGGATCTGCACTCAGTAGCCTAGTCATCAAAGCCAAGCCGAGATTTCTACTATATGCTATTATACTACCTGAGACATAGGACAGTACGATGTAAGTAGGGAGAGAGGCGGCGTGGTAAGGGAAACCAAACACTTTAGGACTGGCGTGAGTGGAACTTCTTAGTAGGTGGACTGGATTTCATGGAGGTTAGTAGTGAGTTGGACAATACTGGGACAACCTAGGATGGAAGGTGAACGCAAGGGGAATGGTCACTAATCCCCGAAGCACTACTACCAGCTTCAGTCTTAAAGTGGTGCGTGGCGAAAAAGACTTTCGACGCTGGCCTTGCACCCTGGTAGTGGAGGGCTTGGAGTCTCTGCATATTTATATTGTGTGTCCGCTCCTTGGAGCAACTGGTAGGTGTTTTTTGTTTGGTTGACGGGGTAGGTTTTAGTGCGGTGTAGCTTCGGTTCTGACGAAGGCAGCTACAGCCATGCACGTCGATGTAGGCCATGGGCATCGCAGAGTATCTTCAGGCTATCCAAGGTATATTGTTTTTTATTTATTTATTTATTATTTTGAGAGACGGAAGGCCATTTTTTTCTCATCTTTAGTTTACGGCGTTGCTAGATAAATAACTCAACCGAGACGAGTCCAACACCAGCAGCATCAAGCAGAAGACAGCAGTGCTCTTTTTTAGTTTCCTGAATTCAAAGGTCAGGCTCAGAACCACAGGCTTTCTTGAATGACTTCACTAGTGCTCGATAGCGGAGATGTGTTGCTTGGGTCCAATGAGGTAGACAGGAGTTTAATCACTAAAGCAAGGGTCTAGTGATACCAGTGCAACCTTTCAGTAATAGGGTTTATTGTGAGACCTGGTCCGAAGCCCTTCAGATATACAAGTAGATTACTACAATGAAGTGCCCGGCATCTTGGGCCGCTATGATGTTCTCAACAGAGCGAGTCGGGAGGCCGTGCCGCCGGTCATTCATAGTAGTTGTAAAGACAGAGGAAACCCAGTTGGTGAGTATTCGAACAAGTGTTCTAAGGCTCTCAATAAAAGAGGGATATGGTAGATCCCGTTGTGTTTGGAGGTAGTTGGTCTGGACCTGTATTAGAAGTAAGGGTTGATTATAGATTGGTTTCATCGGAAGTGGACGACTCCCGGATTGATCGGGTGTCAAATGTCCAGAGCGAGGACTGTGGCGTGTTAGCCGCCTTTTCTCAGTGCACGGAATGGAAGGCCATTACACCCGACACGACAGAGCTATTGAGGTCTTCAAGAAGGACGGAAACATCAGCTGGAGTGATTGTAACGTTTGGTAGGGATACTAGAATTTTGCTTGGGCAGTTGGAGCAAACAGTACCCATCAAAGTGTACGTCCATATGGTTGGCTGGATCGACAGGATCGGTGATAGGACAATTACTGGTGAAACGCAGACAAGTCTTCGAGGGATCCTTCAGAGCACAACGCCCACGGAGTAGGCAACTGAGTAATTTATGGCAAATGGATGCACTGAGGGCGGTTCTCTGTTCACGGCACTCAAGGGATATGCACAAAAAACTCCAGATCAGTTGAAAGCTTCCCAGTAAGAAGTAGTCATGATAAATTTCAAGATTTCCGACATTTTATACTGGCTTGGCGCAATTTGATGCCGATCGTTTTTAGGAACTTCTTATAGCGAGAGACGGTTGTTTTAGCAGTGCTCACGGGGGAAGCGAGGTAAACAGCGGTTGGCGGTTTGTGGTAGAATATGTTTCAGATGTACCGTGATTGTGGAGAGGAAGCCACTCCGTTCCCGGAGACCCAGCAAAGCAGAAAAGACCAGTAAAATATCTGGAGAGACGAAGTAAAAGAGGGGACTGGGGGAGCAGTTGATTCGCAAGTGACTGCCTTGTAAGAAACCACGCAGTAACAGCTTCATGAAAAGCGTGTGAAAACCACGGATTTGTCCAGAAAACGCTCATTTGAAAATATCGGGTCCAGCTCATGGGGGACGTAAGTGGAACCACCCAAAATCTGAGGGCAACTTCGACACCAAACAGGGCATGCAGCGAGGAAGAGCGGGTAGTTTCCGCTGCGGAAGACCAGGGAATACCCGGCGAAGCGGAGTCACGTGGCACAAATCTAGACGGGTAAGGGAGAACATTCACTGATGAGATAATGCTGGACAAGGCAGCAATAGAGACGGGGGATGGGACTGAATTTGGATAGATGCAACCCACTTGAACGGGTCAGCTTGAACTATATGCAGCAGCTCATCTGTCCTATCAGACTGATGGATACCGTGGCCAGGGTGTGGGGTAGCTCTCGGTGTTTCAACCGAGAGCCACGTTTTAGTCAGACAAATCATACTTGGTCGTGCAATGGCGCTAATGGCTTGTAAATTATGGACTTAATAATGATAATAATGTTTATTCCCAACTCGTGGGTGGCATGCCGTCAGGCGTGATCATCAGGTTACAGTCAGAATAAAGGCATGACTTGCGTGGATTGTTGGTACAGGGATTTTGGGAAAAGGGACAGCGTCATAGGCGGGGGGCGTTATCCGATGTAGACGTGGTCATCACTAAACCGGCACGGGCAGGGAGGCAGTTACTATGCTTTTTTTGGAGAGAACATCGAGCAAGATTAGGTCGGTAGGATTTGAGGGTGGCGGGCCAAAAACAAAGCGAGGGAGGGCAAAACAAGAAGCTTCCTGTTTGACACATGGCAAGAAGAGTGTGAATGGTTGAAAATGAGGAATCAGAACATCAGATCTGGTGAAGCAGTATAGTTGTCGGTAACGATCGGGGATTGAACGGCATTACTGATGGCCTCAGTGACGAACCAATCGTGCCAATCGGGAAGCATCTTGCCTAAATTACAGTAGAGTTTGGTGTTATTGAAGTTTGGAGGGAGAAATGTAGAAAAAAGGGGTAGAGGTAGCTAAGTGTGCTTTCAGGGTCAATCGTGGTTTACCTAACCACAGGGTTGAGGAGTGAGTGAAGGAGAAAAGAGGGGTGAACCAGTGGCAGAAGTTAAGATGCGTTGTTCAGAGTGAGGCTGTGAAGGTTTTAGGGGAAAGGCACGCATTTGCGCGGAAGGTTGTCAACCGTGCGTTCTTCTGCACGGTCGGGGGCCAGGGTGCGGACTGGGTGGACATTGTGCAGAAGGTGATGGATGTGGATGACATGAAAACTAGCGATGAGGTAGGACGAATGAGGAATGGATAGGTAGTGGGAGAAAATAGGGGCCAAAGCTAGCTGCTGGTCTTCCCATGCATGATATTTTACCATGCTTGTGGGATAAGTGGCTTTACGCCAATAATAATGGTATTATTCATTCCAAACTTGTGGGTGGCGTACCGTCAGTACGGCAATGCGTAGAAGCGGGCAGCCATAGAAGCGGGTATTTTCCATCACAGATGTGGTGCAATCATGGGGGAATAGAGGAAAATCATATTATTTATCAAAGGACGGTGAATAGATTCTTATGGCTCAGCAGAGGAGGCGTTACCCAGCGGGGCTTTGGCCATCAGTGCTTGAGTCCGGAGGTCCGTTTTCCCGGGGGTTGGACCTTAGAAGACAGCAGGTTGGGAGGTCTGTGACAAGAGTGCGTGCAAAAATCTGGCACAGCCCCTGGTTTAGTTGGGTGATGTATCGCTTCGGTTACACCAGCGGAGAGTTCTACTGGGTTGCTTGAGACACTCGCGACTGAAACGGATGGCAAAGCAAGGTGCCCATTTGTGGCAGTGAGTGAAGGCTCAGAAACTTGAGGAGCTGTGAAGCAAGAAGCTGATGAATAGGCTAGCGTGGTTCTAGTGATGAGGACAGTGGCAAGACATAGAGTGTGAGGATACAACGGAAAGGTCTGTGCGGGCATTGGCGGTTAACGGCATAACAGGTTTAGATATGGCGGCAATGTGGCCAGAGTTAAATGGGATCAAGAATTGGTTAAGAATTTGGTTTGGAGTGTCCGTGATGCCCACTCACAAATGCGTCAGTACTGCGCTTGCTTGTGGGATTGACCAAAGGAGTGCCCACATAGAGCATCTGAGTTACTAACGGGCTGGTTGATTTGATGGGGAACAAAAAAGCGGGACTGGCAACATGAGAGCTTGAGATGGCAGATATTCCTGCAATGCGTCAGAGCGGGATATGGAGCCAGGGGGTGAAAACATATATACCGCGTCAATTTTGGCGTACTCGTGAGTGGCTGACGGCCCAATGATTTTTGATTAGATTGCCTAAGAGGTCGGGTTACCTGGCGGACTCGGTGGGCTGTGGTTTGTGATTGTGGTTCTTGGGCCGTTATTCCTGTATGCACCAGCGGTGATTCGGCTCACGTGCTTATCCACAAGATTGGTAGTAATAGACTCTGCGATCAAATCACATCGAAAATGTTGGTTTGCGTGCACTGGGTATGGCAAGAGAGTCCAGTTTGGTTGCATTCATTAGCCAGGTTTTTGGACTGAGTGGGTGAATGTTCATGTAGGCTCGCTTTTCCGTCAGGTTTGGGCAGCTTTGAACTTTATCTTCTTGGATTGTTAGGTTGGGGAGATGAGGGCCTGGAATTTCGCCAGACATGCGGCGTCATTTTTTTCTTGAATCACAATAATCACAATAACACTTGTGTGTTTAGCCTTCGTAGCCATCGACCTTTTCAGATGGTGTCCAGCGCGTCACAAGCTGTCAGGATGGTGGGCAGGGTAACATCAAGTGAATTGCATATTGGGACATGATGATAACAATCCATGCGATTACGAAACTCAGAGGCAGGAGCGTCGACAAGAATCGAGGCTTTTTAAGAGTTGATGGGCCAAATGCCACGTCGGGACTTCGGAGGCATGCAACTTACCTCTGAAGGAAGCTCGTTCTGTTTCCAACTTACGCACACTAGCGGAATTTTCAAGATCTATCTGAATTTGAGTATCTTCTGGTAAGGATAACGGAAGAGTATTACGTACTAGGGCAGGAGGGCAGATAACGGTGCATAACTCCAAGCAGTTCAGGGTTATCCTGAATGCTCTGGCGGTCGGCCACGAGAAGTGAGGGGGCTGGCAGCCAGATTTCAGCTTCAACGCGCTTCCTTATGCAAATTAGTATAGCGGATTACTATCCTCTTAGAGGGCTAAGATGGGAATGGTACCAATGTGGCGACACATGTTACTGGGATTTCGGGTAGAGGACATTTCGTCCGGGGAGGGTGAAAGAGTAAAACATACAGTTGTCAATTTTATCGTTCCAGATGTGGCCGTTTTAATCATCTATGTTGCGAAACTCAGCGGTGAACACAAGGTACCAACAATCCAGTTGTGTTTTGATGTAGATGAAACGTTTCTAGCCAAAATGCCGCAATCGATCCGGGAATGAAGCTGTCACCGAATTTAGTCAATCACCCAGACTTTGCAAACAAGACAGCGCTGGTCTACGTGAGATTACTTAAAAGAAATACGTTTTGGGAGATCTAAAATCCAACCGATATCCCTTTTGATCGAGGATGACTTACCAGAGGCTTACTGTATGAATGAAAGCCAAACTGGAGGGTCTCACTGGACTTCTGCTGATCGGACGCCACTAGGATGGGCATTTCCGGGTCCGCTAATGGCGTTAGCAACACATTGACCAGAAACAGCAACTCGATCATGCCTCAATTGGCGTGTTCCCTGTTATTATCAGTTGCCATAAAGAAGACTGGGCTTGATTTTCGGGAACTTGTTTAGCGTGGAGCTGCCGGCTGAGGAAGATGTGGGGCATACGCTGTGACGCCGTGAAATCGCTCTGCTCTGGAGACAGTTGTCCGAGCCTGTCGTCAAACTTACGTGCTTCTCTTCGAGACCTGACCCCTTTGATAAGAGAGTCATCAAAGTCAGACTCCTCCACGAAACCTGCGTCAGAATCATTACCGACAGACTAAACTTTTCCTATCAAGCTTTTTACTTGTACACAACGGGCCCGTCCAGTTCTCTGATTTTTTGCCTACGCTCTAAAATACAACCTAAACTGGCGCACCGTCGGTTCGTTCCCTTCATAACTTCACTTATTCCTCTCTTGAAAATCATCTAGTTCCATCCCTTGCTAACGCGGAGCAGTGGACCCAGCGGTTCTTAACTCAACCTATGTTTCCATGGTAGAGGTGTCCTTCCTCTTTCACTCTGCTGGAGAGTTGTTTGTCGCCCACACTTTGACAGCTTTCGCCTTAGTTGGTAACTCCACTATTCGAAGTCCCGCTACCATTGCAATGGCTGTTGCTTTCAGTTCGGTGTTGCTAGGTTTTAATTTTACAATGTTCCGGTGCTTCTACGTCCGCCATCCCAAGGTCCTGCCTTTCCTCAGCCACAGCCCTCCACCATACTTCCTCCATTTCACTTGTGTTTCAGCGTCCCCGATTTACCGAGACCTCCCAAGTATGGCACCAATCCAGTGTTGAAACAAGCCTATTTCTTTACAACGACCCGGCTCCCGTGAATTTTTATACGCCTCAACTAACGCCTGTTTTGCTCTTCTTCTGGCCATGCCATCATGCACATGCCGGGTGATATGCTACCAACTAGCTAGGAAAAGGGATTAGTACTAAGATGTTTGGGGATCCTTATCATCCCCTCGTCCCAAGGGCGCAATCGCTAAAGTCCAATGGTCTGACCCTCAGAAAGGTCCCAAGTGATGCAAACGTGTAGGCGTGGTTTGGAAGTAGTCAGCAAAATGTCGACAGTGGCCTTGAAAGCGGACTTTGATTTTTCGATTTTGCAGAAGTCTAGATTTGCACCTATTCTGAAATTTTTTGGTCGTTTTGGCATTAATTTCCCGTAAGGCCTACGTAAGCAGTCAAACCACTTCAAAGTAATGGATGGAATTGTGTCCGTTATTCGGCCATTCGGGTAAACCGTTCAAAGGAAGAGCAGCAGAGGCTGCATATCATAGTTTTGAGCATTCTAGGGAGAGTCTAATATAAATGTAAGAGATATCTGGTTAATCTGGGCCTCTGGTGTGCAACAGGAGAGTTTGTAGAGAGGTTAGGGCTTGACAAATAGGCAGTAGTTGACGGAACCAGCACAGCAATAAACTTGCGAAGAACGGCTTCCTATGAGGGGGCTTGGAGTTAGCGGATCCGGTCCGTTCGGCAGTAGCTGTCTGAACTTGACCGAGTAAGATGATCCATGGTACTACTTTTTGGCATAGTAACGTGCGCTATACCCTAAATACGTAAGTGTGCAGGCTCTAACGGGCTTTGGACACTGCCGCAGGAGTGGATGCACGTTGAAAACCACCGTAGGAGATAAAAACGCGTGTTTGTTTTGGGCAGCTCAGAACATTAAGCTCTGTGTGCGAAGAGCTTGCATAGGAGTAAAAGGGTAATGACTATTTGATTCAATCCTCACGGATGAGGAGTGCCCATCCGACTCTCAAATAACCTTGCTGTATATTAACTCTTTTGGTCTGCGCTGCATGTCAACATAACGTGTATTATTCACTCCTGAAAAGGCAGGACCAACACTTTGGTCCCTTGCAATTCGGCGCTATGAACAAAGATAGGATTTTAGCCATACATGAAGGCGCTCCACGGAACTATCAGCGGCACAGCAGTAGCTTGGTCTTTCAAACCCTCGAGTGTCTAAAGCAGGCCGCTCAGTATTCGCACAATAGAATTGATTTCTCGAAAGCTACAACATTTTCAGGGTTGCCACTGCACCGTGTAGAAGGTCAATGTATAATGAATAATTCTACAAATTATCTACACGGGTGGTTTTTTAGGCGAGCGAATCTTCAAGATCGTTTGCACCACCGACTATGATTACTTTGCCTAATAAAACAAGATATCGCGAATTGCGGAAAAAAGTGAAACACTTACAATGGATGGAACTTGCAGATAGTTCTCCAGCTGAAGTAATTCGTGGAACTTATGGATGCAGAATATGTGGAGATGCCACTCCTGTCAATAACCTTTGCTATTTATATCTGTATGACTGCCCGAATCCCGAAGTATTTGTTCAGGTAACTCGATAATTGCTATTACGTGTCATAACCACGGAAGCCGCATTAATTATTGCCGGATCGCTCGTGCAATTTTGCTGTCAAACGGCAGAATGATCCATTACAACTTGCGAAATGTTCCGGGACGACCATGACGTCGATCATGGCGGACAGCTGAACGAACCTTGTTGAGGCACACGACTAACATGCGGCTGGGGTTCCACGGTGCCTAATCAACTAGCCACATGGAACCTGCGCCGATCATAGCGGACAGCTGTACAAACCTAGCAGAAGCATGAGGCAAACTGTTTGCCTTCTACGGAGGTAAAATAACCGGGTACCAGTTACCCATGCCATCCGTGAGCAAGATGGCGTGCAGCTCGCATCTACAGGCCGGATACTAGGTGCAATAAAACTTACCCAAAACGGTTTGTCGCGTGCTTTCCGTTGACATTTACTACATCGAGAAAGCGTCAAAATAACGCTATCTGCTGCCACTTGGAGAAGCATATGTGGCTGTGGTGACCTTCCCCTGACTGCAGCAGAAGAACGCGTCCGTTCTCCCGAAGTCTCGCTGGGACCAAAGGCATATCATTTGCCACAATAAAACACAACTATGTGTCTCCTACTCAACAGAGATGGTCGACGCTTTCGGCGGTAGTTGTATATGTCCTGAGTGGTGAGAATCTTTCCGAATTCATCGGCCACAAACGACCGCACTTCGCACGATGGTGTTCCATACTTCAGCAGGGCCCTGCAGATGCCCTACTCCTCTTCGGCTAGCCGTCGACTTATCGGAAGCCGATCGTACAAAAACTCAGAAACCCTATGGTTGTGTTCAAGATATTAGGGGGTGACTGCGAGATGGTTCCTTGGATAAAACCGCACTGAAGATCCGGTGCTTCGTGTACTGTTTTTATTAGAAAAAACGCTCAGCTCGCCAGCTTCTTTGAATTCCCCGACGTTTCGTTTGTCTTGCAGGCCGCATGCTGCATTTGTAGCACACGCATTTGTGGCGTAGAACAGCGTTGGTGCTTCGATTACCGGATGACCGCACAACTGCTACATGATTGTCCTTCATTTATTCATTTGACGCCTTCTCAAACGCCGTGAAGGATGAAAAAGATACAGCCCCCAATTTCTCAACAAGAAAGTGTGAAGCCACTTCTGAAGCCATAGCACGGCAAGTTCAAAGTCAAATGCACGCCAAAAATTTAGGAAGGGAATAATTTAAATAAATCGCGAAAAAATGACGGTGAATGGATGTTATTTTTTGTCTGAGCACATATGCAACAAAGTGCAAAATTTTGGAGCAAATCGTTTTATTCCGTTCACAGAGGTTTTGCAGAAAAAAGCATTGTGCGCTCAAGGCGCGGCTTAAAGCTGCTTGCTCCGTTATTAGAACGAGCTTCCGTCAAGTAATTAAGATTCAGTCTAATTGGTCAGGGCTTATGACCAGAAACCGGCATATACCCAGAGACCAGCTAAACTAGAGGGATGACACCCTGCGGAAGCCTCAGAGGTTAGCCATGTATCACTTATCCTTGAAGGTTTCACGGGCGCCACAACAGCAGGGTAAACCTCCATGCCTGATCATAATGTTACAGACAGAATAAAGGCAGGACTAACGCGGAAACGGGGTAGTCATTAATAGTGGATTTTATCCGACATAAATGAAGTCATGTACGAACTTGCACGACCTAAACGCGGTGGGCATTAGGGATAGAGAAACACCGTTATTGGATCTTTAGCCAGTTTATGGGGAACATACTAAATAAAGTAAAACCAGACCCGTACAATTCGAAGATTGCGGCCAACGATACTGCGGTGAAAGGCAAAAATAACAGCTTTTGCCTGGCACATGATAAGAAACTGTAAATGGCGGAAAGTAAGAAACCTGGGCAACGAATCTGAAGAGGCAGGAATACTTAAGTGTTTCAGCCGGCCGGTATGAACTGAACCAATTGGACTGAAAACCAGTGCTAAGGCTGCCTGGTCTTGGACAGGTAAGTTAATGGCTAGGGTCATCAAAGGAGATTCCGGGGATAGTGAGGTAGAGAAATTCATAGAAGGAATAATTTTTAGCTAGCTTCTCAAAATCACGGTTCACAGTGAAACTGAATGGAATCCCTAGCGTTGCTGTCGGGGCAGTGTCAGGTGAAAAAATTTTTTGGGAGTGTGAGTTGGTGCTGACGCATAGTGTGAACTGTTAAGAAAATCACTGAACCTGTAGACAAAATGATAAACTGAAGGTGTGCGGAGATGGTTAAATCCAAAAGATGGCCAGAGTGAATTAGAATGAACTCGTCCCAGTGGCCGCTGGGTCCAGGTATGCTGTTTGCTCTTGTTTGTATCTAGGGTTCCAAGGAGGCGAAAGGAGACAGTGCAGAGTGTGGAGAGCATAGTTGCGGATAGGCCATCAGACTGGGTATAGCAGTGCTATGCTTCATTGCGCTGACAAACTTCGGTTTCTTGACGACCCCCTAATGGACGTCATGGCTGATATGATCGGTTAGGGGGTGCGCTATTCTGTGGGCAGCATGATTTTTTGGTTAACCAAGGGGTCCATTCGGGTATGAGAAAGCCGATGTAGGATCACAGGTAATTTTGCCTCTGATGGAGGCTCATGCGGATGTGAAGTGGGTACCAGTTGTGGTGGATAAAGACCATATGGGGTATCCGGAGCAGGTGCTGCTGAAGATGAAAGCTCGAGAGTTGAGGGAAATGGGATGTGATCAGCAAAGCCTGGTGAGTGCAAGGAGATATCAGAGGGCGTGGAGTTAATTATTAGAAAATAACCTAAAATTTGTTACAGTTTCGTAGGTGACAGAAAATTATTAATTGAACCAGGAAAGGGATACGCTTGTGTTGAGTGACCTGGAAACTGGTTCATCATTCCGATATAATGTTAAGATAGTACAAGAGGCACAGAAGAAACCGGTGTAAGCGAGCATCTGTTTGATGATTATGCAGTCCACTCCAGTTAGGATGTAAGAGCCCAATAACGGTAGGAAATTTGTGTGCCACTAGTCGCATCCAAAGATACCTGCTTGAGCTATTTATTTAGCAGCATCTTTTGAACTCTCTCGGTAAAGCGAAATATGTATTGGAGGTTTGGACGAGTGAGAAACGCAACGGCTCTAAATGGATTGGATATCGCAGTCAGGCGCAGTCAGGCGATCTTATATCGGCTTCGTTCTACCTTTGTTTCCTTGGCCAGCCCGAAAAGAACCCCGCTGCTCAAAGAATCCCACATCCCAGCCCAATGACCTAGAATGTGACATCCTTTACGGGGCCGTCCACAAACCGAAGTATGTAAGGCCAATGATGGCATGGCACTGCCATACCCAGTTTGACGGCGCACCCGCGACTATCCTCTTCCTACTCTCGACCGTACCTTCTCGTCCACTCGTTCCATTAACTGCAAATGCGAACAAGCTCCCCAACTGGCCCCAGCTGCCTCCATGACATGTTCATACCAATCTGCGGAACCTTTCGTTCGAATTTAACCATTTCTGTGTCTGCGCTTCCCGCAAAATTCAGTAACTTTCTACACAATTCGCGTTCCGGCTCGTGTGATGCCACCATCTCACTCTTCCAAGGAACCATTATGCCCGACTCCACAACAGCGATACCATGGTGACCACGCCTACGCCGGATAATGCCCACCACCTATGACACTGTTTCCCCTTTTCCCAAAACACCCCTGTACGCACAATCCCTGCCAGTCATGTTTTTATTCTGACTGTAACCTTACGATCATGCCCGACGGCATGCCACCCACAAGTTGGGAATAAACATTATCATTATCACGCACGTCGTTTTATAATGAGTTTTTCGATCACGTTTGGGTGGGCAAACTTTTAAAAGGAGAAAATAAGCCACCGATTTAGTAATGTAGGCCAGTTTTTCAGAGCTTACGTGTGACCGTAGAAGACGCATGGTAGTTCCCGGTTTATACAGGTGATAGGACCAAACGGCAGCCTGAGGTAATGGCAACCAGTTATGAAGCGGAGAGTTGATGCCCAGTTTCCATACATTTTTCGTTAGGAGGTAGTTGGTGTACAAACTAAAAACGATGACGGAGTGCTCTGAGAATAAATATCTATTCTTTTCCTGAGTAAATCCATGAGGGTGGAGAACCATGGCCGACATCTGGAGATCATGAACCGCTCTGACATGTGTTTGCTCTTGTACGTGTTGAGGGATATCCTGTTAATCCCCACATTAGCACGCAACGTTAAAGATGAATTTGCATATCGCTAATAAAATAAACCTAGTGACGTTAAGCCTAGCACTATCCTCGTATCAACAATGAGTATAAAACCACCGATCCTGCCGCTGGCGTAAAACGGATGGCCCAATCGAACTAAGTAACCAGTACAGTCATCACTACAGACGGGCCTGGCCAGTTGAAATTAACAAGGTGAAGGGATATTCATGAATGCACGTGCTTGTTTATTTCTCGTTGGTTCTTCTCTACCGCTCAAGACATAGGCGCAAATTTCGTAGTCAGAAAAGTGAATCGTTTGGAGTGTTGCCAGAGGGGAAAGTCGATCACGCTTGTCGTTGCCGCCATGGGTGTACTTTGATCCTTTTCGTTTTTACGAAGGCAGAAGCTGACTTTCAAGAGATACATCATGCAATACTGGCCCCCAAACAGAGATCTTCTATACACAGTAGCAGAATACAAAGCGTTGTTCATGCACCGTGCTAGGCACAAGAGTTGATTCGGGTAGGAAACAGGCTAAGCTACAAGAAATACGCACCCGAGCAGCATGTCTATTGAATCACTGGTCAGGCACGCACATTCAGCTGTCACAATATGCATGTGGGAGCAAGATGAATTTCCGCATTTGTAGTCCATAGAGACCGCCGAGTGTATGTGCTAGAACCGGAACACGAAGGAAACGGGTGGGGCACGCATAATACATCGGTATTGTTTTTTGTGTTTAAGGAAACAGGAGACATTCTCAGAACCGGTTGCACGGTGTACAATTATTCAAGCTCTTAAGAAGGTGGATTCACAAGCATTATGCCACAATCTACTGGGGTGATGCTTCTGCCAGAGAAGTACGTGGTCGTCACACAAGGCTTGATGCCCAGTGCACACTATTAGTCAGCGAGAAATAAGGTCACCGTCTCTGTCTAATTTGGAGGCGGGCCAGAAGTAAAAAGGGTCGGTGTCCCCAATTTGTTTGGATTATTAGTATAATAATTTAAACAGCGCCCAACATGGTTTGGGAAACCTACGAATAGGTTCATTTTTCAGCAGCAGTCCAAGTTTATTATCCCAACGAGGTCCGTGAATGCCTAGGATGCTGCTGTGGTGAGTTTGGACAAAAAATGGCCTCGCACATCTGTCATATCAACGGGGCTACTTCATCTAAATGAGCGAGTAGATCAATTTAGTGCGATAATGAGATTTTTGGCCAAGTGCTGGCTGTGCAGGTCCAAATGTGTTCTACCGCCGAAGTGCATCAGGTAAGACGCAATGATCTCCTGGGTTAGTAAAAACAGGATTTTCTGTAGACTATGAATAATTGCTTTATGACCGCAAGTCTATCATCCTTCTTCAGCTGACTGGAGCTCACCCCGGGTGTGAAGTAAGCCAAATGGCTAACAAATTTTGGTCTATTGTTGCGTACCAGTGGGCATCTTCTGCGACTGCACTACCAGAGACGCTAAGGCCCATTTTGTACCAAGAGCCCCAAGTGGGTTCTTCGTAATTAACATTATCCAGACAAGCACGTGTAACTCATGGTTAGACCTTTCGGTGGTGAACTTTTCATTTTCAATCGACGTTTGATCGACGTCTTCAAAAAGTTGCAGAAATCGTTGCGCCACACAAAACGGTTCGTTCCGTTTACAGCGCTTAACTCAGTCCATAGTCTTCATGGTTTTCACGCCCGTCTGATCCTTAGTGGGTGGGATTTAAGGCTGGGGACATCTCCATCAAACTCTTCCCGCTGCGTCACAGTTCCGGCCAGCCGATGTTACTTCCAGCCCCTTCAGCGATCCCCGTTTTGGGCCTCGTTCAACTTTTACAATTTCAGTGGTCTGCCTGCACGGCTGCGGAGCTGTCGCATGCACTCCACATATTGCAAAGCATGAGATCCTAAGCCCAAATAGAGCAAAGACAGCTGATTGTTAACAGAATGTGGCTGCTTAGTAGATAAGTTCTAATTCAAAGGTAAACCAGTGGTAACGGCCTTCATTAGAAATCACCTCAAAACTTGTAGGAGATTATGCATCTTGTCGTGAGCTGTAGTGAACACCGCCCCGTCAGGTGGTCTAACCGCGCACCTTTTGAACTGGTTTTGTAATCACTGCTGACGCATCCCTTCATTCCCTTTCACATATGTTCTCCTCCCCCTCACCCCAAACCCATTATAAAACCTTTCCTTGTAGGCCCAGCACTTAGGACTGATGATCTCGTTAGTCTTGCATCGGTTTTGCGTGCAGCATCTGCTCGTCACATGGCACTGACAACCTCAGGTATCTCCAAATCAATCTTCAAGACTCGGCACCCAGTCTATCCAGCCACCTTCAATGTCCGCACTCTGAAGTAAGCAGGCCAACAAGCCGCTCTTGCTCTCACACTAGACTCGCTTGGCATTGATATGTGTTGTGCCTCAGAAACAAGAGTTTAAGATGCAAGCACGGAGGTTGGGCTAACCACCCCATCAGTTTCCATTCGCTTCAGGCTGTGCAACTCTGGTGATCCAGAGGCTGCTGCGGCGGGATGTGCAGGCGTTGGTATCGTCCTAAGTCACCGGGCTGAAGTATCCTTGCTTGACTGGACACCTGTTGATGGTCGGCTCTGTGCGGGTCGTCTGGCGACGTCTTTGAAGGAGTATCACAATCGGGAAGTCGATCGCTGTCTGCTTATCGTGTCCGCTTACGCCCCAACTAACTGTAGTTCCGACGCCGTCAAAGAGAGCTTTAAGCCCTGAATGCTCTGTTGTGGCGAGCTAAAGGCTCAGATATCGTGGTGATTGCCGGAGATCTGAATGCACAAGTGGGCAGGCTTAGCGTATCTGAGGCTCAACTAGGAGGTCGACATGGATTGAACTCGGTACGTACGGACAATGGGGAACGATTGCTCCAGCTGTGTGCTGATCGCAGGCTGTTTTTATGCGGTACTAACTCCCGAACTAGCCGAAGTCGTCTGGCCACATGGTGTCCCCCAACGGCTAACGCAAATCGATCCCATTGCCATCAGTTCTAGACGGTGCGGATCAATAACTAACTGCCAGTCGTTTTGGAACACGTTTGTGGATTCCGACCACGCACTCGTCCGGAGTCGCTTCTCTTTACGTTTTCCAGGGCCACGTAAGGTGCGGACAGATCGCTTGGCAACTGAAAGACTGGCAGATCCGGGTGCTTGACGAACTTACCGGAATTGCCTTCACTATCAGATGTGAACTCAAACCGGGACGAGATTGACACCTCTTTGCATATTGCTGGGAATTTTGCCTGAATAGTGGAACCGCTTAAATCTCGGAGAAATATCCCAGCCGGTCCCGAACATAGCTTGATGGGACGAATTATCAGACGCCAAGCGAAGGTAAGCGTGCAAACCGACCGTGCGACCGGCCCCCGGAAACCACCGTTAGCGAAACCATCAAGGATTGAAATGGAGTGACCATCTCAAATAAAGAAGAACGCCTCGACCGATGAACCAAATCCCGCGAACAACAATTGTCGTGGCCACCAAGCTGGCACTCGTCTGGAAGCCACCGGTGACGTAGGACCCTGGAGAGTGAACGTGGAACCGCCTGCGGCCTTGTAGGTTTATGACTGCATATGTTCTCTCAAGCGCCACCGAGCTTCTGACCCGGATGACCTCCTACGCGCATTGTTCAAACATGAAGATGACGTCCTCGGTCAGCGCTTTTCTGATCTGTTTGCTTGCATTTGTGAAAAGGAGTCTGTCCCAGGCGACTGGCAAGAATCGGTGGTAGTTTCCATTTTCCCGTCCCTCCACGAGGTGATCAGTTTGACCCCGGTCGTAACGAGACTGTTGGCGTCACTGGTGCTTTGTCACCATACGGTGGCACGTGAAAAATTGGCTCGAGAGCAAAAAGTGGGATTCCGGCCTGGTATGAGTTGCGTTTACCAAATCTTTGCATTCCGCCAGGTGCTAGAACAACGCCATACGTATAACCGACCCACAATTCTACTATTCCTGGATTTCCAAGGCGCATTCGACTCGGTTGACCGGTCTGCTCTTCTTGACACGCCTGACCACCACAGAATGCCCCGGAAGTTCGTGAACATAATATACAGTTTGAAGTCCCAGAATTCCGGGCGTGTAAGTGTATACGACGAGCTCCCCAACAGCTCCCGTACACAAAGCGGTGTCCGTCAGGGATGCCCACTCTCCCCAGTCCTATTTAACTTCGCGATCGATGAACTCATGAGAAGAACTCTGGAAGGTCTTCAAAACCCCCGTGTTTATATGGCCCGTGACAAAAACCTTGTCGGTCTGTAATGTGCAGACGAAATCATTCTCGTCTTCGAAGAGAGGAGAAGGCGCATGTTTTTGGATGAACTGTATAGGGTCAGCCCGTTTGTTACTATGCACTTTGCATCCAAAAAGTTTAAGGTTATGCTGCTGGACATGCAGTCACCGAACACGCCACTTACAATCCAGGGAGAAGCACTCGAAGTTGTGGGGCGTTTTACGTATCTTGGAAGTTGTATTAGTTCTGATTGTAGTGTGACAGATAAGGTCAGTGCACGAATCTGTAAGGCTCGGGTGGAGTTCGCTAATTTGAGACACCTATGGCGTCAAAGTGGTGTATCCTTGAATCTCAAGGGAAGTGTGTATCAAGCTACAGTGCGGGCTGTTTTGTTGCACGGCTGTGAGACTTGGCCTGTTCGAGCAGCGGAACTGAGACGTCTTCCGGTGTTCGACAATCGTTGTCTCAGAAACATAGCTCGTGTGCGTTGATGTCGGCGAATCCTTAGCGAGGCAATTAGAAAGCGAGTTTTCGGTTGTTTGACATGTACTTCCATTGAAGAGTGTGTCCAGCACCAGAAGCTGCGTTGGTTGGGACATATGTTGCGTATGCCTAACCATCGTTTGCGGAAGAGAGTGCTGTTTCCTATGCCCAATTCAGAGTGGCGGAAGCAGAGAGTTGGCAAACCCTTGACCTCACACAGGGGTATGAATTAGATTACGGAACACTTGGGTGCTGTCGGTGCTTCCCGCCATCCAGGTTAGGGACCGCGTGATCCTCACTGCGCCTGGTTGAAAACTCTGCAAAATATATCATGCATATGCCATAGATTAGCTAAATCCACCCCTGCTTGGTCGCTAATCTACTGAGTACAGATCCATCCCTATCCTGTCTCATTTAATCAATTGTCATCACCAGCCCAATAGTGATAGACGTTAAGTTTTTTCTCTTTCTATTAATGCACATTACTTTATCTGATGTCCCCTCAAACTCATCAGTCTTTACTGATCTCATCCCATTCCATCGTCTTCCCAAGTTTTGAACTTCGGCAATACCTGGTTTGGACGAACTGTTTGGCTGGTATCCACTCCATATTGCTCGTGATCTGCATCCACATAGAGTCCCAACCGGATAAAAAACCTGCGACCTTATATCGGCCCGTTCTACCTTTGTTTTAATGGCCGACCTGGAAAATCCCGCTGCTCAAAGAATTGCACATCCCAGCCCAATTACCTCAAATATGACGTCCGTTGCAGGGCTGTCCAAAAACCGAAGTATGTAAGGCCAATGATGGCACGGCACTGCCATACCCAGTTTGATGGCACACCCGCAACCATTCCCTTCCTAACCTCGACCGTACTCTCTCGCCTACTGGCTCCATTAACTGCAAACACAAACAAGCTCTTCACCTGGCCCCATCCGCATTCAGGACGCGTTCATTACAATCTGCCGAACCTTTCGTTCGGATTTAACCATTTCAGGGGAATTTCAGTCTGGGCTCTCCACAAAGTCAATAATTTTCTCCACAGTTTGCGTTTCGGCTTGTGTGTTGTTACCAACTCACTCTTCCAAGGAACTTTTACACACGACTCCACTACAAAAGCGACACCAGTGGGTCTCTACAGTTTCACTGTACATCACGATTCTAAGATTCCCGCTACCATTTATCGGCATTGCTAATCACCACACTTCTTTATCCCACTCACGCTTTTTGTGACCATGGCCATAAGCCCAATGGTCCAAGGCCACGAGGCCTCAACGGTGATTTTAGGTTTTAGTTCAATTTGTCCACCTGGATGACACCAAATCTGCTGCTTCGCCAGATCCGATGTTCTGGTTCCTCATTTTCCGCAGTTTACACTTTTCTTGGCATGTGTCAGGCAGGATACCCCTTATCTTGCCCTCCCTCGTTTTGTTTTTGCCCGGCACCTTCAAATCCTAACGATCTAATCTTGCTCGATATTTTCTCTAAAAAAGGAGTAGTAACTGTGCTTCCCTGCCCATGCCGGTTTGGTGGTGACCACTTCTATATCGGATAATGCCTACTGCTTATGACGCTGTCCCTTTTTCACGCAATCCTCTGTACCCACAAACCCCACCAGTCATGCTACTATTCTGACTGTAACATTGTGACCATGCCTGACGGTAGGCCATCCAGCAGTTGGGAATAAACATTATTATTATTATATGGCTGCCAACCGATGTCAGCGGCGATCTTGTTGTCAATTTCTATCTAGACTACCTGAATGAGTGTCTGGAGGTGTAGACAACTCGGAATGATTGTGGTAAGCTAACAATAAGTCCCTTACTGTCCACCTTTACTCTTTTCTTCACAATGAGGCTTTTAAATAAATCATGTTGGTACGGCAGCGAAGCATCGATGTTGAACACTGATGTCATGCTGTCGAGGATGATGAACATTCAAGGGTATCAAAACCCACAATGAAGCCGTGTGTTCCACCGGCATATCAAGGCCGTGGTAAAAAATGGTATATATTCAGCGCAACACAATTCATATTAGTTTCATTACAACGGACTGTTACCACGGAGGCTAGAAAACCACTCCATCTGAATAGGCTGAATTCTCACTGAGGACGATGGCGAGAAGTGATTATCTAGCCCGTATAAGTGAACGATCTTGATTGTTGATTCTCTTCCTTAAAAACCAGATAATCATGTTGCCTGGTCCGTTTACTCGACAAAGCTCTCGCGTCAAATGCTAACGCCGGGCCATCAATAGTGCTGATGGCTGTTTTGAGGGCATTTTCTGAAACCACGGCGTGTCGGCAGGATGCGAATGTTTTCGGTTGACTGAACCAATTAATAATTGACTTGATTACCCGCTGCTGTTTTCTCTCATGGGTCGAGCCAGTATAAGAAACGCACTGCCAAGCAACAATTTAAAAAAAATTTCCTCCTATCACCAGTCAGGTTTTTAAGTGCGTGCAAAGTTTGAAAGTCTACAAAGAAGTCTCTTACTGTGACATAGCGACCCTTAATAAAAGGATCATCTAATAACCAGGGAAGCATCTGGTTTGAGCCACAAGAGACAATAACCCAACACTTCCCAACTTGAAGGACGTAAACAGGTGAAGGGACCAGTAAACCTCTAGTAGCGAACGAAGTTTCGCTGATCGCTTGATATCTCTGAAAAATAATCCGCCTTTCAAAATGACAGCAAACTTGTGGAGATCATTATGTTTGCACTAGCAGTTTCCCCAACTCGTCAAAAAGCTAGCTTGCGCCAGACACGCAAGTCATTACATCAACGGACATGCAACTCTTATTATCTTCTGCTTTCGGACCAGAAAGCACCCAAAAGCATCTTAGAATTGCCTAGCTAACCACACTGATTTCATCATTGTATTTTGTTTGGCGTACTCGCCCAAAAAACTTGGCTTGTCTTTGGGCATCGCATTTGTATTTCGTCAGTTCCACAAAGAGCAGAAGACACCGGTTTCGGGAGAATAAATACCCCTTAAAAATCCAATGAAGGACAATAACAGTTTGTCTACCCGGTTTTTGAGCGGGGTAAAAGTTACCCAGAAACAAGGCGAAACGAATGAGTATTGGTCACGGCAAAAAAGGAAGTGCCGCTTTTGTATTGCCCAGGAATGTACAAAAGTTAACCAGGTTTAGAGGAGTGCATAATTATTACTTCAGGTTAATATTATTGGAAGAAGCGGCCTGATAAGACGCGTTGATGTTTGTTGATAGGCCTAGCCGACGGTGCCTTAGGACTTCAAGGGGCAATCCCGAAGATTAAAACAGAAAAAGGCACGATTTTGGGTGTACATTGTTTGGTGGTGACTTATTTTTTGCTTCTGGTGAGAAACAAGTGACAGGCGGGGGCTCTGCAAATAAATGGTGCGTAATTCCTGCTTTACCGCGAATAAGAAACTGTTCAAATTTTGAAGTTAGCCACGGTGAAACTAAAATAAACCATTGACGACAAGCCTCTCGAATGTGGTTAGGGAATAGCAGAACAAAAACTGAATTTTCTTGAGGAACCACGGCTACCGAATTTACAGTTGCTTCAGTGAGAGGTTGGTGCTGAATGTAAATCTTAGTTGTGTAACGAGGGTTAGATATGGGTATGCAATTGCAAAATAATTGTGCCCGTTTTGGACAGTGTAGTTGACAACACTGCTTTCGGGGCGACTGCTGTCGAAATAGAAACCGTAGTTTATCTATCGAAATCATTCCCAAAATTGATCGGTTCAATATCGTGTCAACAGTCTAGTTAAGAACTTTGGATTTATGGTGATATTCGTGTAAAATAAAATTTCCGGGACAAATGGAAATTGGCGAGGCTGTAGGTCTGTACGCATGTCTTAAGTTTGTCCCAGGCTTGCGTGTTTCTTTGATGTAGATGTAGACTGAAACACGCGAAATTCCAGGCTTTAGAAGACGACGTTGGCCACATTACCAGAGCAAACCCCAGGTGTAATGTGCGTCTTGTTACGACTAACTAAATACTGCACACAGATACTAGTACAGCCTCAAAAGGAATAAATAAAATCGAGGACGCAGTGCCATTGTGGACTTGCATACCCTATAAAAACAAGAGGATAACACTGGAGACCTCATTTACAAGAGGACCTTATTTCTCAGTTCGGTGGAATACGAAACAGCATGATTCCAATTTTGGGCAAACCTCCTAGGTGTGATGACCGGTAATGCGCAGGCAGAGGGGCAAAGGACTATGCTGCGTGTTTCAAGCATTGCGGAAGGCAGATTCTTTGTTCCGGCCGCTTTCTGGCGAATGAATATCCACAAGGAGATGCACATGGCTATCACGCAGGCAGTTGCTGACGGAATATTTCTGTAGATTTTGTTCGTATACCTTCAGAGCCTAAACAGAGGCCCCACCAAAATAAAGCGTCTTAGCCGGCAGGCATTTACCGGTTCCCAACCTTTTGGCTTAATCGGGGTTGACCTTAGAGAGAGTAAACTTAGTTGGCTTCCAAAAGCGATATGAAGCACCCCGCATACAGCGATCTAAGAGCGCAACATCCTACGCAGTGTGTAGAATACTGGTGAAGGCACCCACATTTATCTTTAATTGCTGATAGGTCAAGTGGCTCGTCTCGGTGGCCACCGATGACCCCTACTGGATTCCCTTCGGACTGGAAGCCCGAAAATACCGCATATGTGCTTCCCCATACCGCCCTTAAAGGTCCTGTTGGTTCCGTCTGTCACGAGGTCTCCTTGATCTCTGGCGGCCACCATGTGACGTCGTCTCATCTACCTAGAACAGAGGCGTACTCCTCGTGGCCAAGTTCACTAGGCAACAGAAACGTTTGATGCTTTTAGCTGTAATACTGGCCAACGGCGCCACACAAAGTGTAAATACTGGGATACACTCGTCTCTGATCATGTTTCTGCACATTCGGTCCGGCCGGATCACTAATGAAGACGTTGTTGAGAACAAAAGAGCTAAGTCTAATTTAATGTTTGTTTCTTAGCCATTCCTGCGGAGACATCCATTAGTTAAGGGGTTCTACAAGCCTCGTGATTTCCTTAATATTACGGTTCCTGCACTTTTTAGGCTGCTGGCTTCTGTGCCCCGTTGTTCACTTGCTAGACCTTGACCTTATTGCCGTCATTTACGGTTCATTATCCACTGACTTTCTCACCGGTCAAGGCTCTTAGTGGCGTGGTTCCAACACCTGCCGATTTATTCTTGTTGGATTTACCGCACCCATAGTGACTCCCTGTGGATTTTCCCGAGGGATACCTAGTGTGTGATTCAACCTCCGTACTTAAGCCGGTTTTCTGTGAGACTTCCTGTGAATTCACCATCATTAGGATTTTTATTAACCTTGTCTGCACGCGGATACCTACCGGCCTTCGACAGCAACGGTGGGCCGAAACCGAGAGAGTCAAACAGCGAATATCGTGGCATCATCCTACCTTCAAGGTCTGAGTTTTTGTTGGGATGTAATTGGCTCCAGAAATCACACCGAACACGTTCTTCTAAATATTATCCTGAGAAATGGTCTCCACGTCCATAAATTCGTCGTTTTTTCTGCGTTTTACCAGCTCACGGAAAAACTCCCATCATGAGATTATAACAAGGCCCAGGGGCTCATGACCACCTGATACGAGATAGTGAACGGAAGAAGAAAGTTATGCGTGAGGACCTGAAGAAATGATTCGAATATGAGTCTCAACGAGTCTCTGTCGCTATCTGAATATGTCGAAACACGCTGACCTCTTAAAGTATATGATGGTTTCTTCCGCACGCTGCCCGCACCGCAACGATATCCTTGCTTTGTCCTGATTGTTTTCCTGATCCTAGGTCGCCCATCTTTCTCTCGCCAGACAAGGCCGGACGAGGCTTTGGTGTAAGAACGGGAGAGAACACGGTACTTGATGTACCTATTGTTTTCCCAACTTTCCGGCAACGGTGACTTCTTGATCGGGTTAAGCAACTATCCAGCTGGTTGAACTGTATGTAAATAAATGACTTTGTATCCACTGCAGTAAAAATATATTTGATGGCAAAATTTCGATAAAGCGTCGACCTGTTGAAAGATGTCAGGACACGTTTGGGCAGTTTTCATTGCGAAAGTGAATTCATTTATTCGGAATCTCTCAAGAAAGAAATTGCTTCATTCAAATGATATTTCGAATACCAGACTATCTCGTTGTCTGTCTGTGGTTGACCTTACAGCACTGGGTAAAATTACCATTTTTCAGCTTCACTATAATAAAAATACCACAGGTATCGGGTGCACTCTGGGCGCAGGAGTTTACGTTGTCGTTGGTGAAGTGGCCAGATCATCCGCAGGTCCTGCTGTGATATTGTCCTTTCTAATTGCGGCTTTGTCTTCAGTACTATCAGGTATGCCAGGTTCCTGCGAATGAATTCATTGAGCGTGGTTTTGTGTTGATGTCGTTTGTTATCTAAAATACTGGACTTCAGTAGTCTCTGTTTCCTTATTTGACCGCACGTCGACGTGCGGTCCAATAACCGCCAAACACGGTTTTTTTACGGTCGTCAGTCGGTTATATGACATAGTAACGCGGTTTACACTTGGTTTTTTAGCCTCAAGATAACCACAAAAACGGTTATATGGCGGATTTGGTGGTGAGGATAACTACCAACGAACAATGTTGGGGGTAACGAGACAGCCATATAACCGTCATGTAACCAGAAATTTTTTTCACTGCTCGAGCTGCTAGGAATATCATATACTCTAGTGAGTGAGGAGACACAAGTGGGGAATTGGGGTATAGTTTTTGAGGATAAAGCGGCCAATATCCGGCATAAAGACATGGGGGACGCGATTCGCCTCATCTGGGAGGTTAGTACAGTCTGGAACAACCAGGTGGTATGGAAGTGTCCTCCTTTGCATATCTGCTCTAGAATGGTATGATGTCTTGATCTTGGAGGTTTGGGTCATGGGGTATGCTTAAAATGGGTCATGTGGAAAGCTGTGTGTGGTTGGGACACCATGGAGGCCTGCTACTTTTCAGAAGGCGCAGATTCAGATGCATAGGGAAATTCCGTAGCGCAGCAACGTTATTCGTAGCATTACATTGCATATTTACTATGCCTTTCAGCCATTGGAGCCAAATTGGACTGCAGTACTTTTTCAGTGGGCGGAAAAAATGAAATGAAGCAGAATAAATTTGGAAAGTTTGCGTTGGACCAATTTTTACTGAAAAGTTTGCCCAAGATAATCGCCTCCTTAGAAGTATTCGGGATAAACATAAAAAAGCTCATCAAGAATCTAACTACGCTAGTCTTTAGGGTGGTTAAACGCGAGAATAATAGTTATGTCATTTCCTATGAGCTAAAATGTGGAGGGAAGGGATGTCTTCTGGGTGGCCACATCGTTGACTTTCAAGGATTTTATAGGGTCAAGCAGGCTTTGATCCATGAGGTACAGATATCGGCAGCCTGCAGTAAAACATAAAATTGTTTCAACGTGCTTTTAATTAAGGTTTGCATAAATGTAGATGGATGAGAAGGTAGTGAAATTAACTTTGTTCCTCTTGTTTCGAAAACTGAGGACTTTTTTAATGCATGGCCCTCTCTTAAACCGGACTCTATTATGCACTATGCAAATGGTGAGGTGATGCACGAAACCCATGGGCATGTGCACAGAGGTTGCTGTAACCAAGACCTAGTTGATCGTGCAAAGAAGCATTGACAACACATGAACTCAACAACTTTTAGAAACCGTAATGCATCATCTATATGTCAAGCAAACAAGTTGAATGTGCCATCTTGGTATACTGCCAAACCTCATGTAATAAAAACACAGGTGCATCAACGTAAGTTCTCTGTCAATTATCACCATTGGAACAAAAAGACAAATTCCAAAGATGAAAACTTACCGCCAAAGGCAAAACGGACCATGAGTACTTGTGTAGAAACGATACAATGACAGATGAGTTGTGTGCTGCATTTTCATCTGCGACACTGCGCCACAGCTGTCAGCAGTAGCGAGACCATTTCGTCCTCTCTGCAACCGTCCTGCGGAATACCACACTGCCCGGTGCTGTGTTTCTTTACTGTTTTCGGTACTCCTCAATGATTTACCCACAAACTCTGCTAAAACTTCTCGCTGCATATGTGGATATTTGAAATGCCCTGCATCCCATCCAAGGACCACACTTCCCCTCATAACAAACTTGGAGTGATCTAAAATGAACCCTTTTAATATTAAGAGCCTCCTGGGGTGGGAAGGGCGACCTGCCACCTCTGTGCTACCACTTCTTATGATATTATATTCCTATAACAAACAACCTTCAGGCCGCTACCTGGAAAGTGGATGTCAGAATCCTACTCCTGCATTACCTGAGGGATGCAACTCAATGCCAAGAAGCCATTGTCCTAACTATAGAAAATCTTGGGCTCTCATTTCGGCGCTTTAGCCATTCTTGACAGCTTTTCCTAACATCATTGTAAATTACCTTAAAAAGTACACCAGAAACCTCCAGCGTGTTTCCGATTTTTGTCATTTTCTTTGACAACATTCAAGATTAAATTGGATTTCTGGTCATTTCTTTGATGGATTCTGAAGTCACCTGAGCCACTACCCTCGTTCACCAATAGAAAGCACTGGTATTTTCCTACCGCTGGCTGTTACTAGTGTATGGTAACGCCAGATCGTCTGAACCGCTCATTTTATTTAGAATTATGTAGTGCTTAGCTAGCTAAATTCATTTGCTGACAAGACATTCAACAACATCCTCAGGCGCAAACAGGAACCCGAGACTTATTTGACATGTAAGTATATTGCGAGCCCGGGTGAAACAACAGACTTCTGCTTACTTGACCACACGCTGTATTCAAGATTGCAGCATGAACAGTGTGACACGTTGCAATGATTTGTTTCGCAATCTGTCCATAACGTTGGCGGTTTAGTTTATTACACAGAAGAGACTCAAAAATTGTGAAGATGAACTCTACATCTGTTGGGGAAAAGCTTAACAAAGAGTAACTTGTATGGCAATATGTGCTCTACACCGAGTACTACGTACAGGATTCCAGTAACTTTATGTGACAAATATCGTCAGCTTTATATAAAAGCGGGCAAATTTTGGCCGATTGGCACAGCGTATAAAGCTGGCTACCTTTCATCAACTCCTTCGCATGCTGTCTTGTCAAACCAGGAGCATCTTAAAGCAAATGGTTGAAGTCACACTGTGACGCTATGGACCAGCACCTAACCAGAAGGTGACTTGTACGCCATGTAGCAGGCTTGAAAACCCCTTCCAAAGGTTGCGTCTCCATTCATCACATAAGGCTGACAAAAATGTGATTCGCCCTTTTTGAAGACAGTGAAAGAACTTGTGTAGTATTTAATGGTCACTTATCTTACGCCAAAAATTAACTGTTCTTCAGTAGTCCAATCGATCATGGAAACAAAAGTACTGCAGTTGAGGCGAAGTTTCGAGGTGCCAAAATGTAGCCCAACCAAGATGTCTCCCTGTAAAACCAATTTTTAGTCCCCCTAGTGAGGTTTTCCTGCGCTTTCCCCAATTAAAAGGAATAG
The DNA here is from genome assembly GCA_004794785.1 of Opisthorchis felineus. NCBI lineage: Eukaryota > Metazoa > Platyhelminthes > Trematoda > Opisthorchiida > Opisthorchiidae > Opisthorchis > Opisthorchis felineus. Next base: position 202,476 of record SJOL01010102.1, read on the forward strand.
AAATCAACAAAACCCTTCAACTTAATATTCAAAAGCATAAGTAGGTTACTATTTGCCGAAACTGACTGGTACATTTGGTTAAATCAGTGCCAAATACGGAGCTGCTAGTATCTTCTGACAACCTTTACAAACTTTGTTAGGGAGCTCTGAAGTTTTAAAGGCGTAAGGGCAGTTATTTCTATACCACTTTCGCTCTGACCTTTTTCTTTTAAAGAACAGAAAATGTCAGAACTTCTCTGATCTCTTTTAACTGGGACGTTCACGTACTTTAAAGGATGACTATCAATACGTGTAAATTTTGCCTTTTAACTGATTCCAGTAGATGAATCAAAGTCCCACTTTTTCAGTCTCAAAAATGTGCTTAACCGTGTAACTTAACCAGCATGTCACTAAGGTGCTATCCATTTTTAAAAATGATCAAAAAAAGTTAACCTAGTGAATTCTTAAGTGCCACTTATTCCTAGGTATTAATACACACAGATGGAACCTTGGGTTTATACACAAGGTATGCAAAAATCTTCTGCATTTCTTGGTCAGGCTGATACAGGCGACTAACATTTTTGATACAAAGTCAGGTGCCATCTCACCGAAGGAATTATTCTTCAAAGTTTGTTCTGGATTGCCTGATTTACTAAAACATCCGTTTGACTTCATGCACACAGAAGAGGAACATAAAATATGTGAAAAGGAAAAACACTTAGAGGCTCGAAGGAGAGAACTTATGCGCAGCCGTCAGGAGTGGGCAGTTCACTGACATAAAAAACTGATATCTTACTTTTTAACCTTTTGCGGTAACTTCACATAAGTTCATCAAGCAATAATTGGCATTCTCCTTCTATGAAAGTAATAGTATCCTATCCATTAGAGTGAATGGCAAAAAGACTTTGTGCTTTCAATCCGCTTTCTATTCTAAACACTCGATGACCTGGACGTCAAAATAGAACATTTAGGCCTAATAAGAAACTTTTAAGCTTCGGGAAAAACACCAGCATTTTAACGAGTAGAAAATTCGATTTCCACTTGTAACTGAGGATGGAGGTAGTGGCTCAATCCAACGTGCTTTTGACCAGGCACAGCGCTCTCTTTTGTCGTCGACGTAGCCCGTTTATACACTGTATATAAGTTTTGGATGATTTTTGAAGACAAGAGACCCAGGATAGACGCGCAAAAGAGGAATCACTCCTTCCAAACTTTGTGATGCAAGAAGAGCTCACCGAAGCATCCCTATCAGCTGGCAGAAGTTGGTACTATCAGCATTATACTATCAGATGAATTGACAGATCACATCATATTACCTTAAAAAACACCTACTTTGTGCAGAACAAAAAAGTTGTTACGCTGGCTATTCCAGCGTTACTTGGATCAGTAAGCAGAAGTTTGTCGAACAATCGTCCACCGTGTTATATGGTGTGGCACAATTATATTCAAAACACTTATGTTTCCGGTACGTACCAATACCTCAAGCGGGACCTTGATTTCGCCATCTCACTTGTTTGCTGCTGTGTGTAGGTATGGGTATGCTACGTAGTTCTCAGGGCCACAATATTCTCCAGATACTGTAAAACCTATCAGTATGGTGTCTCCCAGCAGGGGACACCCCATACAGTTTCGAAAAAATAAAATTTCATTCTAAAGCTTTATTGCATTTTTAAATAGCTGGACGTTTAGACCTACATACCTCTGGTATGTGCCCTAATTTGCAAGCCTGCAGGCCTATCAGGTTACGTCACCAAATCTGTGGGGCAAAGTGCTTTCTGAAAACAAATTGCGAAAGCATACCACCTAGTAAGCTACAAAAAAGCTTTAGATTGATCCAGTTGATATAAAATAGAAGCATAGCTAGTCCTTATTTGTCTAAGGAGATGAGCTCCACATATTGCGTTTATTAACCTTCCGCTGATGGAATCCAACTTGACTACTTAGCAAGAGCTTCGGTATCAGAGCTACAGGGGACGCTGTTAACCGTTGCACGTATGCCGTCAGATCCCACATACGACCAAAAGCCACAGTGAGCCCGTCGTTGGTAACTTGCAGGTAGCTAAAGTGGTACTTGCTTCCTGTATCAGTTGACTTGTATCAACTGGTATATGACCGAAGAGGCTCTGTGTATTCTGACGAAGGGGCGCATGATATGAAAGAAAATGCCCTGCAACTAGAAGATCAGCTCCAGCGTACAATAATTAATTAGGGTGGTCCCTGTCGCCGACCCTCCATGGCCACTGTCCTTCCACGGGAAACCGTGCTAACGCAAAGTATTTGGCCAGACCGGATGGGCTTTTCCAGTTGTCTGGGTGCTTCCATGACGCCCCGGTATGTGGTTGATGAAGTCAAAAGTACAAACCCACCTTTGTCTTAGGAAGTGTTAAAGAGCCATAAACAGCGGCAAACCAAATAAATTATTGTCACGCACAAGGTTTAGCGGAACTCCAGTCATCCGTAATGTTTAGCAGAAATTTAGCCAGCAATAAAGTGAAGGGTAAACAGTATCCGACAGAAACACAAATGTACACTAAAAGCCTCACTAAGCTAATTAACATTGAGACAAAAAAAGACAAGCTGTCATCGTAATTTGTCTCATCATCATCATTATCAGCTGTAAGATACGCGTACTGGTAGCGGGACTCAAATTTATGGTCAAGGACAGTTTCCTCAATTTTTGCTTAGCCAGTTTTGGAAAAAGCCTTTCTGAGGAGGTTTACTGATAAAGTGTACAAGTGTACCGGTGCTCGCAGTAAGTATAAACGCACAGGCGACACCAGAACAAAAATATAGATAATTTGTGAATCTTTCAAAAGAGTTGTCCAGATGAGTTGTAAATGATGGTTTCAGGTAATTCGGACGAACTCGGAGGAGGTAAGCAACTGTTAGACTGCATGGAAACATTTTGTATAAAAAATCAGTTCTGTGCCTAAGGGCTGGGAAGTCAGCACAATACCACATTCGATAAAAGAGACAACCCATCAGAGAAGGCGAAAAACAAAAGTTGGAGATGATAACAGCGCATGATTCTGCTAACTTCTGAATGCACACGTGGAAGGAGGCTCATCTCAATCAATTTTAGAGCCGGATCCACCGCTTTCTCATACTTTGATCCCAAGGCCTTGGAATTAACAACTACCAAGATATCTAAATGCGGTGATTGTCCTTTTTGGGTAGTAGGTATCATCGGTGAACTTTCTGAATAACTCTGAATGGCAAACTCATTTTTACATATTTTGGATCAAAGTTCAGAACGGTTAGATGGTAGTACTGTGGTCTGCAGGGGTAATTTACTGCTATAGACGCCCACGTTTGAGTACCGGTCCCTTATTCAAACAGGGGATTCTTCGAAATAAATTGTCAAATGGATTCAACCCCCATTGTTCACGTTATCGGTCTGTACTCTCAGCTGTTTTCTTTCGACAAAAAAATTTTCCATATGGCTGTATATAACCTTTTGGCGTTGAAGCATGTTCCTCTTTTTTAAGCAGCTCTCCGTTACCAACTTTATCCCGAAAAGACTCCTTCTTAGACAATCAGGCTGCAAAATGTACCCCAATTTAGAATAGAATAACAAGTAACTCATTTCTGAGCGGCTAAGCAATCCCTAGCGTTGTTTTTGCATTGAATCACGTGAACTAATGTAACCCACTCATAAAAATTAGTGACCCTTGCTCAGATAATTAAAACATGAGGTTATTTGCAGTCGGAGACGTGACCACAGCATAGGTTGTCGGACCATGAGTCCAACAGCTCCTAGGCGAACAAAATTCTCCGACGAGTTATTTCATTTTAGTGTTCATAAGGAGCTTTTAACGGAATCGTTTGTAAACCATGTGGTTAGCGTACTAATCTCACTTAGAGGAAACGACATCGAATGTGAACCGTGCTCTTTAACAGCTTTTTGACATAGGTCATTCACATCAATCCCGTTTACAACAGGTTTATGTTATGCGGAATTCGGGGCCCGCGTTCCAAAAACCGGTTCGGCTTACATATACAGCTACGTGGCCGTGGGTGAACTGATGGCGTTCATTACCGGATGGACCTTAATCTTGCAGTACATAATTGGTGGGTTCCGAATGTCTTACTGGTACTTTAATCAATACGTTTTCAAAAGTTGTGTGACCGTCAGCACTTTTTAGATGCATGCCGCTTTCTGTATACCGAACAGTTTTCCATCTCATACTGTGTGTAACATCTGTCGGAAGTGTTCACTTTTTTTGCCAAAGCTCGGAATCAACTTGGGGCCCTCGTGGCATAGTTTCAAACAAAAGTAAAAAACGTATGAACTTAGACAAACACCAAGTATCTGCATGATAATCCAGTTTCGGTTATGTTTAGAGCAAGGATTCAAATTCAAAAGACATTTAGATCTTTAAAACGGATTAAGCATCCTTCTTTAATGCTGCGGTAGATGACGTTTGAGAAGTCTTTCTGCTTGAAGCCAAAAACCCTTAGCGGTGCATCTTTTTAACTGAGCCAAGTCCAAATCTTTTTGAGTAAATTTTACAGCATCTCAGATTAACTTTTTAGCATATGAATCCACAATTGTATCATGGGTAAATGACAAAATGATTTCATGTACTTTAAGAAGTCCGCCTGAAGTGCCCAGCATTTTACGACTTGCACAAGTCTGTTACAAAGCAGATTATTATCCAAGGCATTGCGATTAACTAGAAGTTGAGTGAAGGGCCACAGTGTTACGGTGAGTCGGAGTCGTAGCTGGCAGAACTAGGGGCTTGAGTAGAGCATATTAAGTGATTGTCGCTTCAAAAAGTGACTGATGAAGGTCAAAGACGCCGGAAAATCCTTTGGATGAAGTTACACAAATACTGAAATATTATGAAAATATTAAAATCAATATATTCCCCGAGATTCCGCTGCACCCCGAAGGATGTTTTAACAACCTAACAACAATCCGGTAATCTATCTCAGATTATCCAGATAAGAGCATGTGGGAACAATTAACACAGTGGGAGAAAATGGAGACAATGCTAAGCCTATGAATAAGGATGAAGAGAACAGAAAGCCGTCTCATTCCCTTAGTGTAGAAAGATAGACGCCGAACTCTACCAAGGTCTGTTTTCATATGGAGGTCCAACTTAGAAGAGAGACAGTGGAATCAGTAAGTTGTCAATGGTAACACTGAGCAACAAAAATGCAGTAGGCAACATCACGGCACCTGGGGGCATCGGGAATCATAAGATGCCCGTCTCCATTTGTTGCAGTTTTTACGCTGCAGGTTTGCTGCGGACAGACGATAGTTTCAGCTAGTCACTATGACGTAAGCATATTTGTACTGCATGAGAAACCCAAACATGGACATACCCCTTACGTTGAAAGTGGAGAAAGGGGGGGAATAATACCCTACAGGCTGCAGCTCTTAATAAACAATGGAGAAGAAAAGCGCTCATCCACACCTGTAAATTGTACGGCTTGGAAGGTGCTATTTGTTCAGTTTAACTGAGCTCTGTTCACCTACAGCCACAGTAACTCTCTGTTGTCAGTGCGGTCAATGAGCATCAAAAGTACACTCTTGGCTCCTGTGTCCGTTGATGAAGCAACAGAATAAACCAATTATTCGATAACGTCTTCTGTGCAGTGAGACTGACTGTGCAAATTGGTGCGAGTCTTGTTCCACCAGTGTGCCTTGAATTCGATTCAGGATCACTGGTTCGCAAAGATTCAGAAGAAACGAGATACAATTGATTGGACTAAGTTGTTTTTCTTCGGTACCGGTGTTGTTTTAGCCACTCACCAAGTGTTAGGAACTTTCCAAATGAAAAGGCAGTCGGTGTACAAAACAGATACTGGGTCAGTTAAGATGTCGGCCCACTTCACGAGCAACGACAGCGAGGGGTTATTGGGACTTCGCCTCATGTTTCTGTACACTTCTTCTGATGCTGTTGTATGTCACAGTGGGTAGGTATGACAGGCCTACAAATTTCCGTTAAGTTTGTCCAAGCCAAGACAAAATTTGAACACTAGAAAAAAGAACTTCTCACTTTCGGCCGAATCCGAGTTTTCCAAAACCGGTGAAAGTATTTACACGAAAGCTTATGAATTGCTTCCCCAGAATGTTTTGATATCACTTATATAATCTTGAGTGTATATACCCTAATGTCTAGCATCAGCGTTCGTTTGTTAGAAATACACTCCATTATAAGGGACTGTGGTCATATTCGGCCAACCTTTCATATTTTATCGGTTGGCCATACGCGACCAGCTTGACACCTCAGACAGCAAACAAGGAACGTCCTGACACTGCATATCAATCAGTTAAACTCTGATGCTGGCACTATTCATCGGCTGTGATGTCACCTTTTCATGTCCTAGGAATGACAGTTTGGCCGCAGAGTGTTAGCCAGGCCTTGGTTATCACAAAGTTTTGTTGCATGATGAGGTTTATAGAGTTCGCGAAACACATTCATTTGCACAACAATTTGGTTTCTACGAATCGCTCAACTAAATCCCAGCTGAATGCCTCCTTTATGGTATTCTTCAAATGAATGTAATGCACAGAGGCCGCCCATGCTTCATTTGGTACCATATTCGAGATATTGCAGTATTTTTTCACGAAAACAGCCACGCGCAATGTTGATGAAAACTCTTCGGCAGCCCACGACCGCTTTCGCCCTTCTTGGGCGGAATGTAGTAATTTGGTTTTTGCAGCAGACTCAACTGGACCTCAGCTCAAGAATATCATGAACGAGGGATTAATTTAAGATCCATTTGAGTTTCCCACTAAAAAACAACCTGATGTGCCAATGAGTGTATTTGTCAAATTTCGAACAATCTAGGTTCAAGCGGAGCGCAAAAATGACGGAAACTCGGGGACTGCGCCTAACTGATTGGCCCCAAGAAGAAAAGATTTATAATACTTGCAAATATAATATCGATCAGTGATGGGGCGTCGTCCATCATGTAGTTTAAATGAGTCATTCTAATTTTGGTGACTTGTTGGTGCGTAGATTCGCACCCGACACGGCTGCAGGGATCCATCTAGTTATCCTGATACCTGTTGTCGGATCAGGTAGATCTAACTACCTTTTTCGCCCAGGTACGTACGTTTTCAGATCCCCTGGACCTACACGATAGAACCTTCCACTGAACTCTGGAGAACAAACAGCTTCTCATAAGCAACTGAACAAAGGTAGGAAACGCAGATTACCCATTTTCACAGTTACTGAAGCTTCCAACTAAATCCATACCTGAAATGAAGGTGGCTGTTGAATTTCCAAAGGAAATTAGACCTTTTGAAGAAATTGCAGACAATGTGAGGAAATGAGCACTTCTGATGCAGCATAAGGTTGGCTTGCCGGATTTTTACTACTTCGAACGCATGGATATGCGTACAGAGGTTTTTAATTGTGAGGTTTCCAAGAAAGTACGTAGACGTATGCTACAAGTCTACTTGCTATTGTAGCAGCCAATTCGGTGTAAAGTAGGATGTAACAGCTCGTTTTCGAATCAGCTGGTGGTCACTATACAAATATCATTGATTGTGGACGTTGTGAACATAGTTGGTTGATCATATTCGGCCAAGTTTGCATCTGAAACACACACAGGGGTTAAACATGATCAGTTGTGCCTTATGTAAAGTAACTTCACTATATTTAGTCGTGGATTCTTGTAATAGAGTATAAAGTCTGACCACCTAAGCCAGGTGTAAAAAGTAAGCAAGAATTAGTGACAAATTTCTGGGCACTTGCAGGTGGTCTCTATCCATCCGTACTTTTAGCACTACCTGTGGTTGCCTGTGTGACATAACTGTAAAACTTGTACTGGCTTGCCTGAAAAAAACACCGATTCTCTTATTGCTTTTCTTAGTTAAGGTTTGAGATGGCACCAACGTCTTCGGAGAGAACTGGGTTTGATGATTCACAAAGCATAATATTTTCCCTACGGGTGGTTATTGCATAGCTGTGCGACAAAGTTCAGGTCGCAGTGGTCTTAGTAGGAATGTTCCGATTAGGCGACTCCAAGGGTTCTACTTCAGGTTGCCGAGATAAAGCCATTTATATTGGATAGTAAACAAGATATCTGAGACGAACTGCCTAGCCCAGACAACTTTTCCGCACCATGTTTTCCTGAGGGCCCAGATGAAAATATTGCTCTAACATGACAAATCACCCAACCACTTCCTTTGGGCGACATATTCACTGCTCCTGATCTAAAAGATTTCAGTACAGATGGGACCACCTAGCATCCCGGAGCTTATTAACGTATAACAAAGTGGGCATTAAGGCAAGTCAAATGGGCTCTTCCGACCCCGTGTTCTATGCTGCTAAAGAGATAACGATAGCTATATCATCCCGTAGTTAGATGAGGGGTCAACCACTCCATAAAACCTCTATCAGTAGCCTTTCTTGGACTGATCTCCCCAGAGGAACTTTGGCAGCAAATACCTTTCATAATTCTTGTATATGTAGTATCCATTAACACAAACAATCTAAATACCCCTAAAGTGATCTGATTTTTGACATTACAAATACCAGGTGAGTTTTACAACCTTCTACCTATTCGAAACTCATCATTATTATCCCCGCCCCCAGAATCTCTGCCTTTCTACCAACTGACGTGTCTGAGGCGCGGAGTGAACCCTCAAGACAGCGTTCACTTAGAGGCATTACTACTTCAGAGAGTCCACTAAAATGTTGTCCGTTAGAGATGACTTGGTATACAACGGCCAAACACACTCTGTAATGAGGGCAGACCCCGGGAGGGCTAACTATCCTTTTATCTGCTTCCTTCTCCTTATTTGAAAAGCGGCCCACCATCTCGTTTCTCTATCACTGCTAGTTTTTGCGAACTATTCCGGTTGTTACGTAAACACTCGGTGGATTCCGTGGAATTGTTCATGCTTCAGTATGTCATTCGAGATGCAAGGATGGCTCGCTACCAAGGGGCTGGAATGTGTAAGTCGTCGGCTCCCATCAAAACAACTTGGTGACAGCATCCGACCTTAAGTAACAGTTCAAATGGTCTTACGAACAGATCAGGTAATTCAATGTGGTTTATACAGGACGGTTGTCAACGCAATAATCAAGACACAGTGTGAAGGAGCAAAGCGCTGATTAGGAACAGTTCATGCCACAGACCAAACTTTCACCGGCGATTGACGGCTCGGAATTCCAAAGACGGGATTGGTAGAAATACGAACCTAGCGTGAAGGGAGATAAACTATCAGGAGATGCGGGAAACGTAGCAGTTAACGAAACTTTCGTCGAATAACTGGCTTGGCTACAATTTGTTTTGGGGTAGACACTGAGAACTAAACAATTCCAGGATCTCTCAAAATAATGCATTATCCGATGCAACCCCGGATCTAAGAAGTGAACAGGAACCAGTCGGCGTATTTTTGTTATGACTTTGGAAATTCCAAACTGCTGTGCATTATCCCTCGGTGGACTTCCAGAACTATTACTCCCGGTTTCAAATGTGCTCCAGGAACGTCCAGTGTAGCTCGAGCATGGAGTTCTAACGTTGATGGCTTGACTGGTGGGCGCATATCGGAGGTCTTTTCGCATTACATGCCAATGAATATGACGGGTTTGGCAGAATACGCGGATCCACTTGCATTTTCAATAACAATGGCCGTGACAGGTGAGTGGCTCTGAGATGTATTTCTCGAAGTGCTGTTTTGAGAATGGGCAATGTTTTGTTGAGACCAAAATTAGCTATTTACGCAATTACCACAATATTTCGGTTAGTCCTGACTACGGGGGATGATATATGACCTCATAACATTAGTTTTCTCTAAAGCTTAATTTTATTTCCTGCACTACGGAAGATCGATAGCAGTGATTTTGCTTGGTTTTCTTCAACCTATTTGTCCCAGTTTGGAATTCATGCTTTATGAAGCAAGGGCTCGAGAGCAATGAGCTGGGTTCACCTGTAACATGGCTATCAATGAACATGTTCCAGCCGTGCTATTGATAGTAATCGTGAAGACAAGAATGCGTGTTACCTTTTCACCAATGGAAGTACCTGATTTTTCTCGACCTCTCAGTTGATGTGGAGTGTAAGTAGCACGATGCACTGTAAGAAGAGGGATCTTATAAGAAGATAAATAGCAGACTAGTCAACAACAATGTTGCTATTTATTTGGAACTCTTGTCCTAAACAATTTACTTAGCATGCTTCAAAGACGAAAACAATTCGTAATTTGACCGAAAAACTTCTAGATTATACCTAATGAGCGAAGATTTCTTGGTGAGAATCCCGTTTTTCCTCTATGTTCAGTGGTTTCCTCATGGTGTTATCAGTATGATTGTCGTAAGGAACGTGAATAATACTTAGCCACCACTTTACACATATTACAGCTTGGTCAGCAAATGAAATCCAGAGGTCGTCTCGGCTTATTCTGAACGCAGACCTTCGGGTCACGTGACCCACAGCTCTGTGTTCAAAAGAAGCTAATGCAATCTCTGAAAATGTGTTGGCTATAGGTCGGTCTAAATACGCCCTCATAATTGGTAACAATGTTATCATTCTTTTCGGAGCAGGCCATATTTGCAGGCATGCACTAATCTACATGAAGCACTCAGAACCGAAGCACTAGAAATCTACTGAAGTCCAGCGTGCATCATTCTCAGTGATAAGACTATCGGTTCGGATTAGACCGACTTCTTGGCCAAGCAAATATCAAGACCAAATGCACTGCGACAAACACCTCACCAGAATAGACACATCTATCAACCCTGTGCTTCAATGGACATTCTAAGTGAAAATACATCCAAACCAATCTCGTTTGAACTATCCTTCTCCTAACCTATTGCATTTATTCTGGTTAGAACAGACGAAAAGCGGGAGCACCGGACTTGATTGTTCTTTTTTACTGGAGCTCAGCAGTGACGCATACCCTCAACCGTACAGGGATTTCAAATCCAACTATCCAACTCGAAAGGTGAGAAGTTTACCATCGCTCCACAGCCCACGCTGAATGCACCCGACGTATCACGTATGCCTGCTGAAAATACTCGCGCTTGAAATGTGTGTGGTTTTCCAAACGGCTCCAGAGTCTGCTGAGCAGAATGTGTTCTGGATACGTCATCCAGAACTTCCTTGTCAGACATTGGGCTACGCACCCAGAAAATGCCTGAAAATTGCCATCATATTCACTAAAACCTCGGGTTTTTAACCCCATAACCTAGGTCGTTATACATTGAACTAAAAATCCGATCTAGAAAAAACCATTCGTACTGATGTTGATCCAGACATTCGGTCTGATTGCATTTTAAGTCAGCTAGTTTCTCCACTCTACGTTCACCGTATTCAGCAGGTCTGTCGAGGGAGATTGAGGGACTTAAGACTCCAGAAGTCAAGTTGAAGTCTTCCGCCTGAGAATCCGTGAAATTCCTTGCTTCTGGTGTCGCGGTAATAACACCTTCCATCCGGTCCCCCCATCCCCCTAGTAACCAACAAACGTCTTTGTCTTTGAAGTAAGTATTTCAATGAAACCATGACTTTCCAGCTATTCTTCTGCTCAGTTAAAAATCTTTAAAAAAACAATAAAGTGTAGATAAGCACGTGGGAAATTGTTGACGATCAGTTGACTTAAGACGTGAGACCCGAAAATCAACGAGTGTTGGGTTCGCTCCGTTCCCCTCACTCTGGTTTTCGCTTTTTTGACTTTAATATGTCGGTGTCACCTAATGTGGTGCCGTAGCACGCTAATCTGTGTCGCAGACCGTAGTGCCACATGAAAGTACTCCGAGTACACGGTCGTTTGTATATTCGTTGAGCTTGACAGTTTGATATCAAACTTCTGGTCACCAATCGAGGTGACATCACCAGTGCGCTGTTAGGAGGTGGAGTGGAGCGTAATGGTGCGTGTGGTAATATACGCGCTGCTAGCCGGGGCTGACCATCGATCATGATTGATTATTTGATTGGATGGTTCTATTGGTTGGTCTGTTATCCTATGTTCCGATTGGTCAAGGACCTCGTGGCCTTTGAGCTTGGCCACCGACCAATCAAGGATAACGGGATAACGGACCGACCAATAGAACCGGCCGACCGAATAATCAACCGTGATCAAAGGTCAGCCGCGGCTAGCAGTTTATATATTTACACACATGCACTGCTACCAAACGCACCACCAATGACGCACAGCTAACCTCCGCCCCATTGTCTAACAACGCACTGATGATCTAACCTCGACTGGTGATGACACGTTTGCAGTCAAATTGCCCAGTTCAGTAAACAAACCAACGATCGTCTACATTACCTGGGCTACCAATATTCGCCTCAATATTCCAAGTACAGACAATCGTCGCGCTCACTTCAAGTGATCTGCTTATGGCATAGATTAGGTGGAGGTCGTCCAGAATGTGTCTGAGTGTCTGTGAAGTGGATGAGGTTTGTAGTCGTTTCGGCACAAAAGTCGATGGAACCATGAAAAATTTGATCAATGACTGCCCCTTACGAGGACTCGTCCCTTTTTAAAATGTTTTCTCCGAATGGGCTTCACTGTAGGCCGGCTTCGTGTTTTCACATTTCTCACCAATTTTCCACCTGGTTTGCATATAAGGAATTTTTGGTACTTCTCTTGGTGACAGAACAATCCTTCGACTAATCAGAACCTAGTAGCAGGTGAATTTGTTATGAATATTTTTTTTACAGCGAAATACAACTAAAAAGTGCTCCTGAATGTATTTGTAAATGGACTAATCCTCGTGCTAACTTTTATTTTGTCTTCAGTGCTTCTGAGTTGTGGGGCTCAAGAATCCTCAATGGTGAACAATATATTCACCCTCATAAATTTGGGTGTCATATGTTACGTGTTCATTACTGGGTTGTTCAAGGTCGACATTGCCAACTGGGCGATAAACCCGGAAAAAGTAAGTAGAAATGGACAACATAGACAGAATAACCAGATGTTACAATAACTTGGATAAGTGCAGAGTGAAAAACGTTCTTGTCTGTCAATAAAACTTAAATGATATCAAATACTGTTAGGCATCTCACTTAATCTGAATTCTCACTATAGACCGATCGATTGCTAACAAACCGATTGCGGTCTACCAACTATACACAGGTTCCAACATTCCGTTTATTTTTCATATCCTGAAAATTCTCGAAAAACCGACAGTATTATTCCCGAGGAATTTCGATTTACACATTGTAATACGGTCACTGACTCCAAGGTTCAAACGGTATCGAGCGGAACTGAACAATAGGCTGCCTTTAAAATCTGCACAACATGCAAACGTATTTATTATGTCGTGAACCCCGATAAGGCCAGAGGGTGCGGAATAAATCCATGACTGGAATCCAAGTGGTTCCTGCTTGTCTGCGGTATCGCACTGTTCTTGTTTGTGCTGGTGCAAGTTGCTGGCATCTCAGCCATTGTGTTGCTAATATCGCATCCTTGGGCGGGGGAAGGCGCTTGAGAATGGTCACTAAAATGCGAGCGACAATCTCACCGGTACGAGGATACCACAGCTCGCTATATTCAAGCAGGCTGTCATTTAAAGAGTTCTAACCACCGTAGTTTACGTTTTCTCTGGAATCGTGCAACACTGTCACCATTATACACAACCAGAGTTTGCATGTCTATGCATGACATTGTGCTTACCAGATCGTGGTGGGTGAATACCTAGCGGGGTTCGGTTGACAAGATCGACTCACCTGTAAGATTATCTTATCTATTTCCTTGACATGTGCATAAGGTTGTTGAGAACCCTTTGAGGGGCTCATCAGTTAGGTGTAGTCTAAGGATCCCCATCAACCTTATGTTCTACTTGAAAGTAAAATTGTGTGAAACTGGCGAACCACAGTCACTTGTTAATCACGCTGTTATTAGTGAGAGACTCAGCTGGATCTCTCCTTTATCATATTCTTCATAAAGTTGATGGAACCTCAGGGAATACGCTCACCTGGTGAGCGCCTTGGTCTGTCGAACAGTTTTCAGCTACCTTACGTGTAGTTTTCTTCAAGAAAACATATTGCGGTATCTCGAATTTCCTACCAACTCAAATGAAGAATATCGTAAACGAAGGTTTCGGCTGAATCTTTTCAATTCGAAAATGGGTTATTACGCCTACTGTCTTATCCAGTTTATAAGCGTAAGCGTGCACAGCCGATAACTGAAACTTTCTAATGTGTTATCAGGAATTTAAGACGGCGTTTAGTAATGAAAGGAGTACCACTAATTGGCTTCGGGTTCACATTTACCAAGGATGGTACTTGTTGCAAAGTTGACGTGCTTTCATGGAAGTTCCAGTTCACAATAACTGCGAGGTGGTTCAGAGGTGAGATAGCCCAGTGGTTAGAGCGCGATTTTACTGACCAGAATGTCCGTGGTTCGAACCCGACCTCTGCCTCTCGACTTCCCTTGTCTAGGCTTGGGCAACCTGGCAGTATCCCAGCCCTCGTGCTTCCTTCTGGTGGCATGGCAGTTGGGCGCCGAAAGGTGCTACAGCTGAAAGATTTTTTTGCAATAACTGCCGAAAGTGTGTGAGGATTGGCATGGGCTTTACACAGTAGAGTTCAACTGGTAAAGCTGTGAGAGCAGTTGGTCTTTACCACAACTAAAAGCGCCATTCTTTGAAGGCGATCAGGTAAATCTGACCTAATTTCTACTTTTTTTCAACTGGCTGGTTCTTAATTCCACTGAAGATCCTTAACTTTTTATCGTATTTAAGGCTGAGTATTTAGGAATTATGCCAGCATCCGTCTGCTTTCCCATGCAATTAGTTAGAAGGAAGCATAGTCTCCGTCTGAGCGTCTGATCCATACCAAAGACTGCTGAGATCATAATAAGGTGGTAACAGGTTCCAGTTTAGTACTGTATTCATTGCGTGACATTTTATACACCGTTTATTTGTGTCCAAACTCCAACTATGCTCAGACAACCGAAAAATCTATGACAGGAACAACAACACCATAGTTGATGGTACTCTTTCTGAGGTAAATCAGTTTCAGTCTCAGGCTTTATTGTAGCTCAATTTACCCCGAAATAAAAAACTTTTTTCTCGAGTGCAACGTAGCTACCAAGTTTTCGTTTCATCAGAAAATCCACCAATAGTGGAAAGTGCACCTTAAACAGACCACCTGTCCCTGTGATGAATATAACAGACGAAACTGTGTACTCAGGAGCCACAGTGCCTTTCTCTCTCCTCGAATAGATTCCTTGAAATAGGAAGTTCAAGTGCTTATTGCATGGAAAAAAGGTACACTTATGGACGAACTCAAACTACCAACCTCCGGTTCTTTGGACGTTTGCTCTACCAACTGGGCCACCGAAGCAAGTTAACAATCACGCTTATGCGCCTGAACTTCACAGCTGATTCGCTACGATTATGGCCACTTGCTTAACAGTTCACATCTGTTCGTGCCAGTGGCAATCCCCTTGTGTGACTCCCACAGTGATACGGACGTTGATCTGGTCCAGACACTCAAGTTGCTGCAGTGCAAATTGCCGGAAATTTAGAGTGCATATGCATATGTGTGAAAAACAGCAAGCGTTTTGAGTGGATCAATCGGTAAATCACCCGTCCAGTAAGCGGGAGGTCGACGATCCGAGTCCGTCCACAGCTTTCATGTGCTTTCGTTTATGCTACGTGTATGTGAGCTTCTCATTTCACAATCAATTTTCAATTTCCAAGGGTGATACTATTGGCAGTGCTATTTACCACACTACTGTGTGAAATTCGTTGGAAGATAGAAAAATTTCCTTGTCTATGTTTTGGGAAGACTGGCAGAACACCTACTACGAATCGATCAGATATGTAAGAAGCAATCTACTCATTTCAAAAGACACGACGTTCTGAATGGACTTCCAGAAAATTCCACAGTACGTCATTTAAACTAACTGTCAAAAATTCATTCAGTTAAGAACTGTACTTACAATCTTCTAGGTACCTGTGACCGATCCAAACAAAGACCATGTCGGCAAAGGAGGGTTTTTGCCTTTCGGACTGTCTGGGGTCATATCAGGAGCCGGAACGTGTTTTTACTGTTTCGTCGGTTTCGATATTATCGCTACTGCGGGTAAGTACAATGAACGTTCGTTTCATCCTGTATGCACTTCCTAGTGCTCGTTTACAATGCGAAGTCTTCAGGGGACTGACAACAAGAATCCGGATGTTGGTGCAGGTTGTTAATTTACGTACCTGCCAGGTTGAACCGCCATGAGATTCAGATACAGGCGACACTTTTAGAAAACCTTTATTCAGCCATCAACTGGGTCATCGCTTGAAATTTATTTAGATTTGTTGTTGTAGAGTTCAAATCTACCTCGATAAATGAAGTGTCGCAGTTACTTCATCCACTTCCTAATGGTTTTAGGCCTTTAAATGCTCACGCACTATAAACACAAGTTGACATTGACGCACTGAGTAGGTGTAACGTGTCGTAGTTTCCATTTCGCTGTGTTTGGGAGTTTCAACCACTGATGTAAAAATATACGGGAAAAGAAATTCTTTTAGCCATCATTGCTTGAAAATTTTCTGGAAAAACGGCTGTACCAGGAATATGTATATGTATATATACGACGTCTGAGGGTGGAGAGCAGCCTGAGGAAAAATATAATGGATTCAGTAGGATGAAAGTACTTCACGATGAAGAGCAAATAAATACTAGTTCCAAAAGCGTGCCTCAAAGATATAATCATGTAGTCAGCAGGCAAGTATGACAAGAAACCACACAGTTTTTTATGCAGATCTCCTTTTGCATAAATTCGCATCGTTGTTGCTCAGGTGACGTTTTCAGAGGCAGATGAGTGTAGCTGAACGCTACGGGTGGGGAGATATTAGCATTTTCCGTAAAGTGTCTACCAAGGCACTAAATACGATGTCACCGAAAGGTAATAAAAGCTTAATACACCAGATTACGACTATGTTTTTTAGTAACCCGCTGAAAACGGCGTGTAAACGGTGTATAATAACCGGCAAGACAGAGAAGACTGTGAAATGTCTACTGAGCGAATCAGTAATATTTTGGAGGAGGTGTTTGTACGCAATCTGCATATCCTAAAGAAAATTTCGTCGACACGTTCGTCCAAATATCTATGTTAACTAAGAGGAGATCGAAAAACCAAGACAGATCACTTGAGGTATTGGACCATGAATAAAATTGGTTGGAGAAAACAGTGGTTGGACTGTCCTCGAGTTGTCTACTCCACCTTAGCGTGAACACGGTCAAAATGCATGCGGTTGAGTTTGACTACAGTGCAATACACTGTGCCAATTGAAATCTGCTTTTTGTGACCTGTTCGAATAAGTATGCATCAGATAGCCCAGAGCGTGCTCCATCAACAACAATGTCTTTTGTATATTTCATCAAAGTACATCGCTCGTCTGCCTAGAGAATAAACAGAAAGAGTAATAAGGCAGTTTATTGGCAAGCGCTTCGACATCTTTTTCAAAACCTGAACATACTGCTTTTGTTCGTCACAGTAGTCGTTTGAGAGCTAGAGAGATCATTGGACGTCCACTCGTAAAGGTTTATGCATTCGAAAACGCGGATCAAATCAAGCGGAAGTACCACAAACGTTTATCTAGCAAACCCGGAAGTACTCTGTAATGATGCCCGAAGCAATTAGAATCGTGCGGTAGAGGAACGCTACAACACCCTTGATAGACCTACATGCCTTGTCTGCCAGCTCCTGTACGCCACTGGAAACTCTTACCAATGATTTGACAAAGCCCACAAGAAGCCACTCCAGTACCTTAATTAAAATTGAGATGCTTGAATTGTGGCGGAATTTTGATGAAACTCCGGTTTGAGGCTTTAGTTGTGGGAGTTATTCTAGCAGTTTTCAATCCGTCTCTAATGTGAAATTTCTCCAAGACACCGCTAAGCAATTGACAGAGTGGAATGGAAATTTTTTCGAGCTAGACACTTCTACACCAACATGGACGCCGTATCCGATGCGGTGGCTTTATCTGGGCGGATGAGTATAACAACTGACATCAAACAACCTTTGTCTTAGGCTGTACTGAAGTGTGGTGCAAACTTTTATCAATGCGCAAACAGGTATAACCATTGAGTTGCTGACACTGATTCGATATAGTATAAATGTAATCAATGTTATTACTATCATTATTATTATTTCTCACTTCAGTTTCTTAATATCTGATCAAGCGGGTACGGTCATTACATTGGTCAATACGAGGCACGTGGTACGCTGTATAAAAGATCTTTACGTATTTGATTTTTTGATGATTTATCTCTGGCTAGAGTTAGGCTTTGGTAGTTCCATGAGAATTTCTTGTATTTTGAGTTTGTTTTGGTCAAACCTACTTGTGGATTTATAGTTCATGCAGAAATTCCTATTGTTTCTTACTGTTGGGTGTCTAGATAGTTCTGATAAGTTTTGTCATTCCACCATCAATTTGTTATTTCTGAGATCGCCGCTTTGTCTATTCTGTTAAGGGCCTCCTCTTTTTCCCTATTTTGACGTCGCTTCGTTTGTTGAGCAATCCAGACTTCCATGGCTTCTGGGTGTTGAAAGAACAGTATCGTTTTGATTCGTTTGGGACTTGCTTTCTCGACTATTATGCCATGCTGATGGTATTTTCTTGGCCTTTTCCCCCGCTAGCACCTCCATGATGTATCCGCTGAGTCAGTCGACATTAGTGCATAGCGAGTGATATTGTGTGAGGAAAGTCGCTGATGCTACCCATTTTCCCCTGCCACCGCTGTTTCGGATTTCCACGCCTTGTCACCCAAGGCAGGTAGTTATCTATAAGATACACATCCGATTTCGATCTATTTCACATTGAACTCCTAGGAATATTGGATCGCGTGCTGAAAAGGTGTGGAACATTATTCAGGCCACTTCAATGTTCCAGTCAATAACAGCTTTATTCGACGTGCGTGACATTCAGCGATATCCAAGGTCACAATCTCAATGTTTCGATCTTAAAAACGCTTAGTGATGAGTGCCGCTATCTAGGTGGACAGTAGCTGGCTCATTTGAGTCCACTGAATAGACGGTGAGTGATGGAATTATACTCACCTAAAAGGAAGGCACTTTGTGCATTACAGAACGATTCATCCTGTCGGAAATTTCGTAAGACAACTTCTTGACCAATTCCTCCGTATGGAATCCAGAAAAGACTATCGGCAATGTGGGATGAAGTTCATGAATGGTAAAATGTGACTTGAGTAGGAAACAAGTCCTTCAACTCGTAGTTGTTGTTGTTTTCCATTTCGAACTCCGGAAAACATAATCAATCTCTGATGGCTGGCTAATATGCACAAGAAATATGGGTTTAAGATGGCAGACGGTCATCTCTTGTGGAACTGAGAATGGAAAAAGTGATGTTCATTGTTGGTAAAAATTGGATATGAACAGTCCAGATAGCTTGTTTTACTATTTGTATGCTACGAAGAAAGAGGAGACAGGTTACACTGCCGAATTCACAATTGGTTATCCTTTATGTTGATGGTAGTGTGATACGCGATGCGCACTGCTGATAATTTCGAACAAGGATGAAACAGTCGTAGAGTGCTTTTTCGACCTTGCAGCATTGACTGGCTTCACTGACGGGTTGAAATCTTCACTCTTTTTGTGTTAGCATATCACGTAGTTTGACCACATGAAGAAATGATGATCGATTCCGCCATCAAGAAATCTAACAATAAATTTATGTATTGACGTAACGCACTACTAATAAGGTTGCTGAAGATTCGTCGACAACCGACGACCGGTTTCGCCCTTCTTGGGGCCCATCATCTAGGCGCAGTCCCAGAGTTTCCATCAACCTTATGTTCTACTTGAAACCAAATGTCTTAGCTGGGTTCCAGGTGAGTCTCTGGAAAAAAGCAAATTTCTTTACAAGTGAGTGTATTTCGCAAATTTATGTATTCTCTTTAAAGCACAAGTATAGGAAATGGTACGTCAACACGCCGCGAATAAACAGGATCACTTTTTCTCTTCCATTTGTTTGATTACCAGTTTGTTTTTAAGGCATATACGGATCTAACTTAACTGAAAACTGTGTAGTCTAATGACGTTCTCTTAGTGGCCTTTCTTGGAGCTGTCGACGATTTTTCAATAACCTTATGGGTGGTTTCCTTGGAAAAAATACAGCGATGTTTTGAATATGGTACTAACTGAAACACGAGGCGGCCTTTGTGCTACATATTCAATTAAAGAATACCATAGACGAGATTCAATTGAATCTCCCGGTAAAACCAAATTGGTGTGCAAGTGAATGCATTTCGCAAAGTTTGAACGAGATGGGTTCACGCAGAACATCGGGTTGACGGAAACTTGGGGTCTGCGTCTACCTGATAAACCCCAAGCAGGACGAAATCGGTCGTGGACTTAGTTTCCAGCAACCTTATAAGAAGTGGTCTTTCAAGAACGGGTAAACTGCCTGTAAAGACAATGTTCAAAGCCAACCCCGGGTTCTTCGTCTATTATATCTTGAGGTTTTGTCCTCGAATAAGTGACTCTCGTTCGTATATATAGGATCCCCACATCACGTAGTGAGAGCATATCCTAAGATAGGATCAGCCATAAATCACGAAATTCCCTTGCTTCGTCGCAGGGAAGTAGAAATATCAGGGGAAAGGCTGGCTTTTGAGTTAATTTCGTCATTTTCCGAGAACCTCGTTTAAGCAGAATAGATGTTATCTGAACTGCAAAAGAATATGATGTGTAACGACAGATGAAACAAATTTACAAGGGGGTCAAGCGGCATGAGACTTGGAAGGACTGCCACAGAAACGATCACCAAGCTGTTTAGAAACATCAACCGTGTATCCTGTTTTGGATTCCTCTCAAAGAAATCGCCGGATTTTATAATGTGCAACTTTCCATTTCAACACAAACTCTTTATGGGATCATATAAGCCAGTCACTTTCGACCCGGATGGAATTTCAGCAGAATTTATTCACTTGATTACCATGAAACGGAAGAACAATGCCTCAACTATTACTGATATTCATGTGCCAGCTGTGAAACCTAGTCAGCCACAGCAGTCAGCCGAAGCAAACCAGCCCGCTGCGAGAAAAAGATATAGCTAATTTCTACGCACACCTAAATCCCAGTTTGCCTAGAGTTGCTTTTGTATCAAATTCAAATCCCTATCTAGCAATGGACTCACCGATTGCTTTCCAAACGTTTTCAAAATGATGTTTTCTTTGCTAGTGACAGGCATTTTCAAACTGCTTAGACACGACTGCATTCACCTCCTCAATTTTTCATAGCTACTGCATAGTGCTCTGTGTTTATTTGTGCTATTCGGTCCACCTTCGGACCACCGCTCATCAATGATAAACTTCTAAATTACTCACTTATAAGAGCTTGTTGGTACTGTGTTGTCTAATTCAGGATTTGGGAATCTGAGAATTTGAGGAGAGCAGTACGCTAAGGTAACTGTTTCCCACAGTCGTCTATCCTTATTTATGAACTTGTCATCGGAGCTTATGATTCCTTGTTGCAATGCCCTGAGATGATTCTCGTATTAATAACCATGATATGTTCACTTATAGCTAGCAATATAACCGTGTAACTTATCTCTGTTTACAGGTGAAGAGGCTAGAAACCCACAGCGAGCGATTCCAGTCGCAATCCTCGCCTGTCTCTTGGTTTGTTTTGTTGCTTACGCTGCAGTGTCTGCCGTAATCACCCTAATGGTGCCCTACTACTCAATACCTCAAGTTGCACCTCTTCCAAACGTCTTTGATCAGGTGGGTTGGGACGTCGCAAAGTATGTAATCGTCGTTGGAGCCGTGTGTGCGTTGACGACAAGGTAGGTAAAAAAAGACGAATGCAGTGGGGCGTCTTCAACAAAATCTCACCAGCTATGTATTTTTACTGTTATAAACTGATGGAAAATGATGTACGACAGTTTCCGTTGACCGTACTAAAAAGAAACAGCTAAGTTAGATCCTGGAGCGTCCAGATAGCAAGGGTGTGCCACTTGACGCTTTAGTGGCCAATGATTGAGCAAGATATCCCTTTAGTGACTTAGTGAATTGTTTTGCTTTCAAACTGGTACTCCACAGAACCAGCGGTCATACAAAACTTCATTTGACATAGTCATATTTAGAACTGTCTGAGACAAATCACTTCGTGGGTTAAAATAAACTGGGATCCACAGGATTAGGATTCGTATTTGCATTTGCCCCTAAAGTGTCCGACCAAAACGTGATGGCATAACAATGGGGAGCGGTACCAGTTCCCTGTCTATCGTGCGGGTACACGCGTCATCCGTCAAGTTTTATAAGTTTTGGCGTAAAACCTCGTCTCCACCAGTATAACACCATGCAAGTGTTACCTGAAGTCGACCATTAAAATATCGTCAATATGGCAATGGATAACTTGGCAGTATTCCATTAACCTTTTGGTTATAGTTGCAGTCATCCTGAGAATGATACTGTCGGGCGCATATTGCTTAGAAAATGGGATATACTTACCTCAGTTCAAGGTATTTATGTTTATCAGCTGGACCGATAGGTGTGCTGGCGATTCACAAAGCCGATCCTATTAAGGCACGTGTGTACGCATGTTGCGCAAGTCCATATGTTCGAGGCTGCATTGGGAAAGTTCATTCCCTTTCGAATGGCTCATTTGTCTTCCAACATTGCAACGCGTAGTGTCTCTAGGTTTCTCATGCCTCATTTGATGGCCGTTCTTCAAGCCTTTCTGTCAACTGCCAGGTCATCCTGTGACAAATTGAAGTTACGGTTTTTCAAACTTACTTGAAGTCTACCCAATCAGAGGAATTTCAGATGTCATCGATTTTGAACTCCATTCTGGCACTGGACAAGCTGCTTTGCCATGCGAGTTTCGGCCATTCGTTTCAGGTGGCCCAATCAGCGGAGCTGGTTTCCTATCATATTGCATTCAATTCCAATAGCGTTTGCTCTTTGAAAAACTTTGGTGTTCAGGATTCTGTCAGTCAGTTTGATCGAAAGGCACTTGCACAGACAGTGCAGGTGAAACAAGTCAGCAACCCGAACATGTCATCCGTACAGCATCCAGGTCTCTCGGCCGTATAGTGATGAAGACAATAGAACAGGCTGACGCAATGCACTCTTGGTGATTGTGCGCAAGCGGTGATTTCTCCAGATGTGTTTCAATCACACGTGTAGCCGTATTAGACATTCAGCATCCCATAAAGCCGCAGTTCATAGACCAGACTGGAAGTAGTAAAAGGAAGAGCCTCTATGAGGCCGTCAGATAATTTGTAGGGCGTATGGAAAACTAATGAGTCGCTTGAGTTTCGAAGAACATTTTGAGCTCTCACTCTGTTGAACACACCATTCGGTCCGATAAATCAAAGTCAAATTTCTGGAACAACCTACCTCAACTACCTGTATTTGGTCGTAGGTAAATTCCTACTCAGTTATATCTCCATCACTGTCTTTGTTTGAAGTAATCTGTTTAGCTCCCTTTCAGACGCTGTGGTTAGAATTGACTAAAAAAAAATGCTGACTTCCGTCAGTAGCTGGGATTGCACCAACTGGCCTCACACTGGCCCTGAAGTCTGGCTGATGGAATGTCTTGAATAAAGCCGTGAATCGAAGCAGACAACCTAAAACTCAATAATTCCACTGTCACTTTTCTTTGTCCCTTTTTTATTGACTTTGTCTCTCAGTCTCCTGGGCGGGCTGTTTCCCCTTCCACGGATTGTCTACGCAATGGCATCGGACGGATTATTATTTCGATTTCTCGGTCGGGTCAGCGGGAGATTCAGAACTCCGTTAGTTTCAACGATGTTGTTTGGTCTGCTAGCAGGTGAATAAATATTTCATCTTATTTCTTCAGCAATATGCCGTTATGTAGGTCATAGTGGTGTCATATTTGGTTTTTAAGGCTGGTTCTCTCTCTGTACATTAATTTTGAGGACTGCGGCTGTTTTTTAGGAATCCCGTTACTGGTTTTTCGCCATAATTATCCGTCCAAATACAGTTATTGTCGACACCACTGTCTTCGATGTTCGGACTTAAGAATTAGCGTATATTACACCTGAGAATGAATAAGTGGAATGCTCACCAGGCCTATACATTTCATAAATGTGACGAAATCATTCTGCTAGCCCGTCAGTAGACCAAACTCAAGTTAGAGATGATATTTTCCTTCAACACATCCCTTGTGAAAATCTTCGTAGACAGTCCATAGGCTGGGCTGGACGAAGCGTTTACGCGTGATTCGTTGTGCATTTGGGTACCTGGGACTAGAAACATAGTCCACTGGATCTATCCAAACACATATGCTGCACAAACATCACCTCTTGTTTCAGCCAAAATTAAATTCAAAAACTCGGTCCACTTTCCTCCATTTGGCACTACTGATAAGGTTTATGAGAACTCTGGATAGCCCACTATCAGCATCGACCGTCCTAGGGTTCATCAGATAGGCTCGGTACGCGAATTCCCGAAAAAGCTGAAGCCGGTTTATGGGCTGTCCAGAGTGTTCATCAACTACTCCATCTTATAAGTAGCGCCTTGTGAAGGAAAGTACTTCGACATCTTCACAATTTTTCCAACGGAAACCCAAATCTCATAGTGCCAACAATCTGGACCGAATTTGATCCGGATTTGACAGAAAAGCTAGGAGGCCGTTCAGACTGTAATTACTAAGTTTTTAAATCAAAGTCCATCATTACTGGGTGTGATGTTACGGTCACAGTGCTTCATGCACTTAAATAGAATCATCAGATTCACTTTACAGATGTGCACATACCCTAATTTGGTCACTGGACGTATCCGATTTGTCTGTCTAGGGAAACCTCAGAAACGAACGTGCATCCAAACTGTACGAATCACAGTGATGGTACGTACCCTCCTAGGATTTGGATTGTTCTGACAAAACCAAGCATAGTGGCTGGATGCGGTGCAGGAATGTGAATGGTCACCCAGCTTGACCCCGGAGGACCGGTCCCACCTACACATTTGCCCACTGACAGCCGAATTCCCCTAGCCAGATCAAACAGCACACAGAGAGACACACTCACAAGGTCATTCTTGCCCTGGCTAAGCTTAAAGGTTAAGTTCACAGTTAGTTCACGCAAGACAACGGTCTTGTTTGCTGTTTCTTTCACGTAACTATTTATTTGTAAAAAGCACTCGACAAAGTTTACGCACTGTAGGGAAAACGTTTAAACCTGTAAACTTACCAAAGATGGACTTACTCCATGAACGTTCGCAAAATGAGGCAGTTGGTTTTAGGCTAAAGCACCGAGATCATTCCAGCTTTATTTTTATCATTGAATACTCTCTAGAGAAAGCAACTCTCAAGAGAGAAGAATCACGGTTGGCCCCATAAAATTCCCTTCCGAAGTGACATCACTGAACTGTATGGTTCCAGCGTGACGTTTATGGTTTCACATAAACGTCACGTAGAATAAGATAGGAGTAGTTGGTTTTTACATTCAATGTCCACCCATTCCTAGCAGTTCCCACTTCGTCACTTCTTACTTCAAACCAATAATTCCATTCTCTCCCACCCCCTTTTAAGGCGTGCTGGCGGCTGTCTTTAGTCTTAAAGATCTTGTGGACATGATGTCAATTGGAACCTTATTCGCCTATTCTCTGGTTGCCTTGTCTGTGCTCATTTTACGGTAAGAAAATTGTTCCCTAGACCATGGAAGTCCATCTGGCGTACATCTGTATGACACATCCTTGTATATACTTTTTTACTGGATCATGTGGTCCTCACCGAGCTCGATATAGCTCAGTGATTAATACGTAAACAGGAAGGTCGGTTGTTCTAACCCCTTCCTCTGCATCTCGACTGCTACTGTCTTGGCTTGGACAGCCTGGCAGAACAGCCCACGTGTTTCTTCGGGGTGGCTAGGCACCGAATGGATGTTACATCTGAAAGATTATTTTTCTGTTTTTCATTACGTAGTGCGTTTATGTGTGCCATACATAGGCTCACCTTTATCATATGAACAGATGGGGTCATTACATACCGATACTGGTCTTTGGAAAGTTCACTTCACTAGTTTGGTGGATGGAATGAACTGGGAACTAATTGTCCCAGGTACCAAGGCGGCCTTCACTAAGGGTCATTCCTTACAAAAAATTTATTTGTGATCGGGTTTTTCAGTGGAATCTAATTTAATCAAGCCAGCTGGGGCCACATGATGCAGCTACGCTTAACCTATGAAAGTTATGTATCTGTAG
Organism: Opisthorchis felineus; assembly: GCA_004794785.1. NCBI lineage: Eukaryota > Metazoa > Platyhelminthes > Trematoda > Opisthorchiida > Opisthorchiidae > Opisthorchis > Opisthorchis felineus. The sequence continues at coordinate 228,558 of SJOL01010102.1, forward strand.
AAACGTTGGTGCGGTACAAGAGCTAGGCAGACACTAAAAGTGTTCAGCGAAGACAATCACATGCTACGGTTCTAATTGTGAAAATCGATTTCTCCAAACTTAGCAACCTAGGCTGTGATCTATCATAGCTAGAATACGATCGTTCGCCTTGTATCCCTCTCCCAGAACCGCTGGGCTATTTTACTACAATACCGCTGACCGTGTTCTGATTCACAGTGGTTTAGTATTTGTTTTTTTTTGTACTCATACGTGTGTTTGAGTTCTGCGAAACGTCCGCGTTTTCCAAGATGCGGCTTTTTCCAGTTAAATGGCGAAGTTCCCCTACTGCTGAGCACTCACTCGTGCCACATAGCTGACACTGTTAGCACTTGGTTTTAAAGTTTTATGAAGTTTTATGGCAAAACCAGATGAGAGAAATGGTGCTTCACTCACGTATAGCCATGCTAGTTTATTTGAATAATAAGCAACAAAGGTCGTACAGCTATGCTGTTTGTTTTTCAGCCGAAAATCAGTTTGGTCGGGGATTAGTATTACCAGCAAATCAAGCTTTTTACTATAAATTGACTGTATCAGATATTTCTAACTTATAGTTAAATTCACATTTGATTGTTTTTTTTAATTGTTTGCTGTTCAAAAGTTTGTGTTACGTTGCCACCGTCCATTGCTTGAACATTCTGTGTTGCAGAGGTCAGCAAGAGACGGTAGGCTCGTCTAACACATTGAGTGTCGAAACCAATGAGATCGCACATCTGACGTATTCAGATGAATTAAATCAAGAGTATCAAGAGATCGACCGACAGGATGGCACGGAATCAAACAATGAAAGGCAAGTAAATTTAGTTTGAGTTACCAGTAAACCCGGAGGAGAAGCGAGTTTCATGTTCTGCCTGTAACTACCTAACCATTTCACTAATTATCACAACCCTTATTTGTACAAAACATGCGGAAAATTAGTTCTTTTATCTCCATACAACCCTTTCTTGTCCTGGTTCGTTCTAGCTAATGGAGAGACAGTGGACTATCGTTTGACCTTTTTCGTTGCAAACCACCAGATTGCAGGGGATAGCCTGTCAGGGAGCAATATTAGGAACGACGCTCGACTTCAGTGCGTCCAGGTCTTGAAAGTAGTCAACAAGAACAATCAAAACAGAACAGCAAGAAAGCGATTCCAAAGTACGATGTGGATGCACAGTCAACGAATCTTAAAACAACTCATAATTCGTGTTTTCTGTGTTGTTTTAACAGCATATCCCTCAAAGAAATTAAATATCTTCCTAAATAAGATTTGTCCGCTATGTATCATATCAAAAATGAGTATATCAGAACTACTGACCGGAGTTTTGAATGGTGTCGTATTCTCATTCCCTGCATAGTTCACAAGCGAATTTGACTAACTGGACCCCCGGAGTCCCCGTTTCGCCGGAATCGTTCACACAATACGTAAAGTTATGTTTCTTGCCCGAATGCGGACACGCAGAACCGACGCCAACATCAGAATGGATCACTTTGACTAATTCTTACTTACTGTGTAAGTTACTGAGAGTAAATCTCCGGTTTTCTGTTCATATACAGACAAACGTTTGCCTGACGAAGTGTGGCAGTTGAAAACAGCATGTTATGTGTAATTCCAGAAACGTTTTGTATCAGGGGACATTGTTATCATTTTCTTCCAAATATGTTGTAAACAACAAATGTCACACAAATCCTCGAACAAGTATAGTTGTTGGATAACATTAACGCGATAAAGTATTTTTGAGCAGCTTTGTTAGCAAACGCTAGCAGTTTTTATTGACGCATCAGCATTGTCTGCATCTCATAAGTGGTGGAAAACGGCAACAGAGCATGCAGTAGCTTGGTTATTGCATGCAGCAGATTAGATCGACATTACATTCATGCCAACACGAATTCAAAAAGTGCTCTTTTGAACGCACAGCTCCTGTTTTCTGGTTGCTGGTAATATGTTGTTTATCCACCAACAATCTACAATTTTCTGCCCTTTTACCGTCCGTAATTTTAAGCTTTATTCTCTAGAACCTGGCTTGAATAGTGAAATCCCTCGGATTATAATATGGTGCCTAGATTTCAGCACCACAGGGTCTTAGTTCTTTCTCATGTTTCGGACATTTCGGATCATAGTGAATCGTTTCACGCTGTACCCACATCCGAAAGTAAAGCCGTATAAGTTTCTAAACACCACATAATCGTTTATCTTACCAGTTACTCCACGTGTGTGAAGTAAATCGATTAGCATTCGCAAGCGAACATTCATTCCAACAAAAATTGCGCGCAACCAGCACTGCCGTTTTATTTCAAGTCAGCTGTTTGATAACAGGTACTTGAATGTTTATACAGCCCCCGAAAACGACAGAATACCGAGGAGGCTGCCAGCAGTCATTTACAAGGTAGCTAAGAATGGAGCTCATCTGTGCATCTCTCTCTCAAATATACTTTTCAATTCTTGCTTTTTTATTACCTTACACATACCCAAAACTTATACCAATCGACGTCGTAGTAATTTTACTCACCAGAGCAGTTGTTTAAGCCCCGATGGACTGGTGGAAGACGAGATCACTTCTCGGATCAGGAAGGCCGGGAAAGTTTCGTAAGTTTGTCGGTCAAGTGCGGAGTATAAGCTGTGACATTACGATCTGTATCGCTTCATGGATCAAGAGCGTGACCCCTGCGTAGAAAGGATGTACGAGAACGCTCGGCGTTTGGTGATTGGTGTCTTTGAAGCACTGGCGGTGTCTGGGGTCAGCAATGCTGAGGTGTGGCTTTTGGAAGTACTAACTCTCCCTCGATGGATACGCTACTCATTTTTCGTAGGTTACACTGACTAAGACATGTAGTTCACATACCAGAGGACCGTGCGCCTTGAAGAGCTCTTTTTGCCCAGCCATGTGCTGAGTGGAAGCGACCGAAAGGTGGACGGCCTTTGACCTGGCAATGAAAGGACCAGTCACTAAGCTCACTCAAGTTAAGATCTGTCACCCCACTTCAATGGGGACACCGGGACTCAACTCATCAATGGCTCATGACACGCAGTCACTGGCATACATGCATCAAAGCTGTCACCTTGTGTGCGTAGCTGTGTGGTTTCCTGTCCCTAAAAATAACTAGACTGAGTCAAAACGAACTAAATGAGTAAGCAATGGCAATGCCTGGCTATATCTCTCCCTCTTTCCCATTTTCCAGCGGGAAAAATCTGTAGAAGCGGGAACCAACTTACCGCCGGTACATTGTTTATAGCTGATAATCTGAACTGAACTGAACGCGTACTGTTCACTTGCTGACAGCATATTGCTTTGTATATACTAACCATGCCAAATCGACCTTATGACAAATAGGCTGTCAACCTGTATCTAACCAGTGTTCACCATAGAGGAAATAGGAAAATTTCTGCACCATAGATCGTCACTGCATATTGTTCTATCGTTTGCGGTCCCAAGATGCAAATGTTGAACTTGGCCTGACAGTTGTGTGTACGGTGGGATGGGGTGATACACTCTAAATGAAGAATGCTTCCTGTTTGACAAAACCCCTCTGGATACAATATGACTAGCCCTGAACATTGTCTATTCTGATTAACACGCGGAGTAGATCACTTCGGTCACCAAAACTCTGTACACCAAAACCCTCATTAAGTGCGTGTTGAAGAGCCTGGTGGAAATGTCTGCTTTGGCGAGGTGGACGCTGTAGACAGGTGTGTGAAAGGCTACCTTAATACAATACACATGTATAATGTAATATTCATTACTGTTTGAGGGTGGAGTTTGAAAGTTTACCGTTGAGAAAATGAGAGGTTGATTTTTCCTCGAATGTCGCTAACTGTTGGTTCCAGTTTGATAAGCTGTTATTTTGGACGTGATAAAACAGAAATCTGACGGGACCGATCAAAACCGTCCACCGTAGGGAGTCATCTTTGTGAAATAGTGCGCTGTGGAGGATTCTTGCCTCACTTCAAAATGCACGGGTGGTTAAAGCAGAAGAATAAGGGCAGTAACTTGGTTTATTTGGTCAATGATCCTGGATTTCCGGGAAGCAAAAGAGCCTAATCTATTTGTTATCCCACACAAGGTAATTTTCAACTAGCTGGTAAACTGGTCAGTACAGTTGAACTCGCTCGCACCCGTTACTGAAATGATTCACAGAAGGCCTTCATGTTCGTAAAACAGTACAGATAAGCATGTGGTGTTACGCGTTCTTGGGGCTATTATAAAATATATCTAATCGTATAATTCATTTGACCTCCAAACTGATGTTTTACTTTGACAATGACATACCAGGCAGCATGTGATTTCAAAAGCATGACTTTACGGTGTATCAACCTAGGTTGTTGAGCGTCCACCTATGCCATCCCGTTTAAGACAAAACCTCAGTAAGACACTAAACTAGAGTATCAATGACCTATTGCATGTCTCTCAAGCAGCGGCACTAAGCGAGCACAGATATTTACCAATTCTGGCCAATTTCACTTTTGTCCGCGCCGAACAGCTCCGAGTTCTCCAAAAAATTACATCAGCTCGGAGGCTGCATTTTTAAGAACTCCACTTTCTTTGCTGTCTTTCAAGAGAACTCATTTAATGAATTCTGTAAGGCCATCAGTTTACCTTCAGCGGTGGCATTTTCAAAGGTACACTACTTTGGGGAATCGACGCGTGCTAGATTCCTAACGTTAGGGTTTTCTCCTGTCGTCAATGGCACATCGATGCTTTTGATGAACCGACCGCCAGTCTGCCAGCAGGTTGTGTCTGCGATCGACTTTGCTCTGCGATCCATTGGGACGACTGGGTTTAATGTCAAGTAACATGACTTTTCGATCGAAATGTGCGTATCCTTTAAGGTAGTCAATGTGCACATGACCTTGAAAGTTATGTCGTCACCTTCACTGATAATCTAGCCTTGAGAAAATTTAGCAGGAACCTCCAGCTGAACGTTTTAGGGGCATAGTAGGGAGCCGCTTACATCGGTAGTGTTTTGGCGAAGGATGTACACATCATCGTACCCTGATTCCGAGTTTTTCGTAGGAGGACAAATAATCCTTTCGGCAAATATCTTCCTTTTTGTGCACAAATTCCGTGAGATTTGTATAGCATATATAGCAACAGGACCCTTCAAACAGAGAATGACTGTGAGGCCAAAGTGGGAAGGAAACAAATTTGTTCAGGATTTTCGGTACAACTGTCAGCAAGTTGAAAAGGATAATCTAAGTAAACAAATGGTCTAAAATATTAAATTAATGGTATATATATTATATTATATATATAAAATACATGTAATATATTATATATATAATATAAGATATAATGTAGTATACTTTATATTATATATATTATATGTATATTATATATACATATATATCATATATGATATAATAATGTAATATGTATCGTATATTGTATATATATTATATAGTATATATATCATATTATATACGTCACATATATTAAATTAAATATCAAATATTAAACCATTTGACCGCATATTTTGTTTACACATCCCGCAAGAGCGTTTCGCATTGTGCAGTCAAATTTTAGGTGAGTTTTACTTGAAAGAAGATACCTTTTTGTGATGGATGCTCGGGCAATGCAACTCACCTTCCAAGAATGTGGAGACAAACATAGGTTTAAGTAACAGTTCGAACAGCAGTACAAAAGTACACCACAATAGAAGTCCGCCTTTTCGATAGTTACAGAAGCGGGTACGCTGAGACATCGATGAAAGATTTGTAATAGCGGAAAAAAGGACAGTAAGTTTTGTGGGAACCCAAAACTTTTTTATATCGTGAACTGTGGTTTGTCCAGGTACTGGTGGCTAATATCCACACTGCGATGGCTTGCTGTGAATTAATTCCGTTATTTTTTACTGGTGGATCTTGCGGTGGAAGAATTAATTTCAACTTGATTCCATTTTGATTCTACCACCATGCCCGGAAAATTTGTCGTCTCCAAAATTTCCCTAAAACATTGCTTTGGTGGAGCTCCAGAAATTCCCATGAACAACCTCCGCGAGATGAAACAGCCAAATAGGCATGAGCTTAACCTGCATAGTACCATGAGGCTAAATGTGGGCTGCCGTCCTTGAGCTGTGGTCAATTCGGCTTGTTAGGTTGCTAATGCTATCCACAGCCTAGTCTTGTTATGTCCACTATCATTCGCCGATTCTTCCCCCAACCTCTCATATAAGTCAGTCTTATTAAAAACACATATTGGAAATAAAAGCTTACAAATTGTCAAACACCAGGTCATCGCAGTTTAAAAAAAAACTACCATCGTCACTTTTTGGAGTGGCCAGCTTCAGCAAAGACCGTTCTTCAAAACCGATCACTCTTAGTCTGTTCTACAGAATATCAGAATTCTCTCGTAAGAGGTGACCTCAGGTCGTTCTCCTACAGTAACCTCTGAAGACACGAGAAAACCGATAGGACCACCGTTAGCATTTCATTTAAAAACAGTGATGCCAGGTAATAGCAAATTGGAACCATCATTACTTCCACCTTTCCATTTTATTGAAGTTGGCAGACCGTGGTAAAGTTTTGCTGGCTAACCCGCTAGCTTCATGTGTCACCTGACATCAGGGGACATCATTGTTTCATACGATTGAGGAGAATGTTGGTAACTCACATAGCGTAGATGATCATTCATATGATCGCAGCTATTGACTTGCCTAGCTCAGCAAACAAACGAGCGACCATTGTTTCCATTATATGAGTGTGCAACACATGTTTGTTTGTATCTTCACTATTCTAACGCTTAATCCTTCTCGCAGTACTGGTTATTGGGATCTCTCAACAATGTCCTGAGTTTTGAAATCTTAAAATTTGTGTGATGTGCACAGCTGAAGGCGGAACTCTTCACCTGCGAGGCCCTTCGCAGTCCTCTCACACTCCGCTCCCTAGGATGAACAGCTATCACAAAACTATCTGTCCCTGAGATCTACATCGCAACATTCTTCATCCCAGTCTTTGTATTTTCCGCACTTTGATGCAAGCTTACTGTCAACTTTTTCTGGAAAGCATCACAAAAGTCATTCCTTTTTTGCCTTTCAGTAATTGTCATTATATTCTTGAACGCCGGCTTGATTTATTTTGACGGTGATAATGGTCAAGGCAATTTTGTCTACTTTGTGTTCGCCTGGATCACCATAGTCATCTTCGGTTGTTGCTCGATACTTTTGTGCATCAGTCTAGCACGACAACCTGCTAACCAAGCGAAGGTGTCCTTCAAAGTAAGTTGAAAGCCTCTCCAACACACCGAGTCCGTCTTGTAGCCACTTCAGTTTTCATTCATGTGTAGGTGCTGAACAGTATAACTGAGAACTTGAAATAATCCTGCCCTATCAATAAGAGAATTAGTTAAAAGTGGCCACACCGGACATTAACTTTTGATTTCAAAACTTCTATAATTAGCGAGGTAGACTTTCAACACTAGACGGTATTCAGTTTACAGATGCTCGTAGTAAGCTGAATGAGACGTTTCCATCAGGTAGGTTGCAATTTCTTTTCCACGCGTATGTTCACACTACTTTGTTGAGGCCTGATTTTGAGCAACAGAAGACCTATACGGTGTCCCTGATCAATTGACTAAACTTCGTGGTCCGAAGGGAATGTAGCGGTTCTGTCCAGTGGTTATTCACACCTAACTTCTGAGGTTAACAAGAACTGTCAATACATTTTACGCCACACAGTCTCCATTACCACTTCGAATTGGCCTACAACATTGGATTCAATTAAAGGCATGTGTCTTCGCAAAAATTCAACCATCTGTAATATTTATGCACAGATATATAATCGCACCAGGGGATTGTAACACTGTTCCTATATAGAGAAATTACCGTTTGCCAAAACTGCATTCTTTGCCATGCTGTGACATCTTTGGAAGAGACTGACTCCCTGTGAGGCCCACTGACACCCTTGGGCATTCAGAAAAATGGGGATACTTGACGAGTTTACTGGCACTGGCCCAAGGTATTCGATTTTATCAAGCTTGACAATAAATCAGGTTGTTAAACTTTGTCTTGCAAGCTGCATATTGAGTTAAAGATTGCGTTAATATGAGTAACTTTGAAAAGCGTATAAGACAGGAGTAAATATCCACACATGCGGACTGAAAGGCTATTTAGCCAAACGCTTTTGGAAAAATCCGCTCTTGGAAACTTTTTTTCTGCCCTTGAAAAATCTAGGTGCCCGGTGTACCATGGATACCGGCTCTGAGCATGCTCATCAACTTGCATCTGATGTTCCGAATGTCTGGGACAACTTGGGTATTTTACGCTGTCTGGATGCTTATTGGTAAGTCACACAAGCCGGAGTCCTGACAAATTTGAAGATCACTGATTAGGATAACACGGACCTTTACCTCCCGCTCACTCTTTAGTAAGGGTCTACTGAGATTGCGACCTTTTTCGGTTTCACGGTATTCCAAAATTTTCAAACGACTTCATAAAGAGAGCTTACTGCCTGTCCGGCAGCTGGTTTCTTGCAGTTTTTGGTGGCAAACAAAAGGTCGAAAGGATTTATGAACGCTTAGGGAAGTGATAATTTTCAAGTTATCAGTGTGGGAATACTAATGTGGCCAGACAACTGAAACAAACCACAAGCCGGCATATATTGACTGAACAGTTTACAACCATTCGCCTAGAGACCCTTTATAGGTCATGCCCGAATATTGTACTGCAGAGAACAGGTGAATAAGCGGCATCCTGGTTTTCTTGTCTCGCGAAATGTGGGTAGCTTGGGAAGCTGCTCAGATGGCCATTCATGTGTTCACCGAGCTTAACAATCAGCTTGCAGACGTTTCCTCACCAGTCAAGGAGATATCACCAGTGCGCAGTTGAGTGGATATTTCCTCCTTATCTGCTTGTGGTTATATAGCTTCCANTCTTCGACAGCCCACGACCGGTTTCGCCCTTCTTGGGGCTCATCAGGTAGGCGCAGTCCCCGAGTTTCCGTCAACCTTATGTTCTACTTGAAACCAAATTGCACGAAATTGGCGAAATACACTCATCTGCAAACAAATTTGGTTTTGCGAGAGACTCGCCTTATGAGTAGTGCATTACGAATGCACATGTATCGCGATATCTCGAATATCGTAGCAACTGGAACATGAGGCGGCCTGGTGCAGCACATTCAGTTGCCTGGAAACATCACAAACGAGAGATTCAACTGGGTTCCAGGTGAGTCTCTCGCAAAACTAAATTTGTTTGCAAATGAGTGTATTTCGCTAATCTCGTGCAATTTGGTTTCAAGTAGAACATAAGTTTGACGGAAACTCGGGGACTGCGCCTACCTGATGAGCCCCAAGAAGGGCGAAACCGGTCCTGGGCTGTCGAAGAATTTTCAGCAACATTATGAGTAGTGCATTGCGAATATCCAATATCATTTTATGTGATTGGGTAGTCGGTATACGCCTTTCTTGTAATCTTATTGATCCGTTTGCAATCGGCGGACGACGTATTACCCTTCTGCTTGCATGGTTGGATAGATCTATGTTGCGACTGTCAAGTATCTTTCTTTTTCATCGCTGTTGCTACAATAATTTTGTTGAACTCAACTCTTTGCAGGTATTTTTATCTATTTTGTCTATGGATACTGGCACAGTCATGAAAGAGGACATCTACAACGGAATACCCCGTAAGTGTACAGTACCAATAATGAGTTCTATATCCACATAAAAACAATATGTCCTAAATCTGTTACGATCACTTATCACTCCAGCAGAACAGTAAAGCGCAAAACGATTAGCGAAGTTAACCACGGCAGTAATCGTTTCAGCGCTCACCTGCTTTTATGTAAATATCTTGGTTTGGTGAGGCCGTTATTTAGTCTTGCCTCTCCGAATTTTTAGCTCTGAGTAGGCGGCTGCGACGAACACATTAAAGTGACGGTGCCAGAACATCTCAATCTTCGGTGGGATCACCACTCCCTTTGTGGTGATATTATGAGAGGAATAAAATAAAACTCGCAAAATGTTTGTGAATTCCGACCGCTCATTTACGAGTCAGAAGCAATTACCGTATCAAATATCATTTGATACATGCTTTCCCTCTAGCGTCGAGGCATGCGGATAACTACAAAACAGCGCAACTAAACATCGTAGCAGAACCACCCAATTTGTTGGACGTGCCACTCGTGCTGAAGGAAGTAGGTACATTAATAACGCATCGGCTGACTCAAACGTGTACTGTCAATTCATTGGGCGTGTGCACGTCAGTAGTTTTTCTAAGCTTTATTTTACATCTGTACTATGACAGCTATTTTGAGCGCTATATTTTAAAATAAGTAATCTCTGAGTCAAGGAAATCTGAAAGCGACAGTAGTACGTCACTAGTCTTGATGACGTTAGTTGGCGTTAAATTACGCATACTACTGTCTTCTCTTTCGGTGACTCTTTCAAGGAGGGCCATCCCGCGGGTTGTTTTTTTTCGGGAGGTGAGCACTGTAATTCATCCCATACTGCCATCTGCTTCTATCGTGCCTGGTATACTTCAGCAAGAGTCCAAAACTATCAGGTTATAAGCTCCTGTTCCAAAGTCACTTCTTTTAGTGAACAACAAAACCACTTTGACTAGTATCACGCAAAGCCAGATTAGAATCCTAGCTCATCTGTCCCGGTGCACCAACGTCCATTAGTTGTCGGCTTCTGTGCCCTGCTCGGTGATTGATGTGCAACAGTCTCACTACCATTCTAAGAGGAAACGTCAGTGAGGGGTTGGTGAACCACCGAATACTAGTTCAGTGAATCCTCTTGGTTTCACGGTATCAATGTGTGACTCATTCAAGGAGGACCTGAAAGGTTCGTCTTTCCGGCGAACAGGAGACTTCTATGCAGTTTACACTTTTCTACAAAAGAGCATCACAAATATTACACTCCAGGAAATAACACAACAAACGCCGAAAGTCCATTTCCACATAGTTCGCGTGCACATGTAAGGAGCTAGCTGCTTCAGTTCCCTATTCAGTGTTTTATGTGGCTTTCAGCTAACTTCATTCATACCGACTACCCTGATAACATTCGTCTCGTATCTTCAGTGTTTCATGTGGCTTTCAGCTAACTTCATTCATACCGACTACCCTGATAATATTTGTCCCGTATCTTGGGTGGAGTGGTGCAGTGTCACCCAGACACTTAAAAAGCGAATTTTCTCTCCTTCCTCCTTACTTTTGTTTGCGCATTCTGAAATCCTGTTTTCTTGATTACACGCTACATGTATGGATCGGTGGCTACCCCCTTCAGTGTTTCTTTGTTCTTTTTGACCGACTGTACCAAAGGAATACCTGTAGGGACGCAAGTGCCGAAGAAGTGAGAAGAAAGCACCCTAACACCGTTATTCTCCGTGCTAGTTTATCATTGATCCACTAGAGAAAACCCAATACAGTATTCCTAACAGTGATCATATCATGGACAGTGCGCAACAGTGTTCTCTTTCAGCCACTATCCCTTCGAAGAGGAGCCACCCCTTCCAAGGAGAGAACAAACTCTTACCTCGTGCTCTCTAGTAGACAGTACTGTAACGAACGAACCAAATGACTTGAATTCTCATAAGATGACAGGACTATTCCAACTCTGGCCAGTTTCCAGCAGTGTCCCATCCGTGACTTATATAGCATTGGTGAGTGATCACCAGTAAGCAGTCCAATCTTCTGATCGAAAGTTTACGCGGCCGTCACTTCACATAGGCCAAGGCATATGTTAACTCTAGATTCTGCAGGACCAAACATGAATTTTTTAATGCGCTTGAACCATCCAAGCAATCAGATCCCGATTTCATAAAGGTTCACACATTTAGTGTTCCCAAATAGGGAGCTTAATTAAATCGACATCTGACGATGGGACCTACTCACTCACTCATGTAGATAACACAAACACTTACCCTGTATAGTAAATCAACTTATAATCTCGGTTGTTTCCCTTCCCATTTCTCTCGACCAGTTTCGAAACCGTTTCGCAACCATCTACTGTGATTCGTTGAAGAGTTCTAACTCCATACAGTCGGTATCCACCCTTTCGCCCCTCTCTATTACAACCCAACTCGTTCGATGAGTGAGCTCTCCCAATTCGATCACTTGATCTGACGACAAACAGCTCTGAAACCCACCCAGGATAATTTATTTTTGTATCTATACAAGAAGTGCATTTTGAAGCATGAAGTGTTTTATTAGGAGTGATTTTACACTGAATGAACAGAATCATATCATGTGGTACTTTTCAATAAATACATCCATACTCTTGAAGCCCTCAAATTTTTTCTTAGCCGTCGCTATTTGGTTATGCTATTATAGTTTGACCGGTTCAAAGGTGTTCGTGGACAAACGGAGGCGTGAAATTCCAGGGATGACGCTGTTTATGAAAACAGCGGCAAAATAGCCTAGCGAAGGAAACAAGAACTTTTTGAGCTCAAGCCATTCCCTTCTTTGACAAAATTGCCACGAGATAGAGAACAGTAATGTTATTCGAATACGAGTAAATCGTGAGACCGACCTCAGCACATAGGAAATTGAACGCACTCTATTTCCACATGGTACAAGGTTTGTGATCCAATCCGATCGCGGTTCTGGGACAACTACCTCCGGATGGTTACCTAATGTGGATTTTCTAACTTGTCCTCCAAGAAGGACCGGAAGGTACGTGGTTCAAACCCAACCTTGGCATATCGACTGTTCCTGTCTAAGCTTGGTCAACCCGGTAGTATCTGTCCTTGTGCCTTCTTTGGATGGCATCTCATCTAGGCACTGAAAGGGTGTTACAGCTGAAAAATTATTATTATAAGTAACCACTAGTCTGACCTGAATACCTAAAGTTGTCGGTAGATTTCCCACTAAACAATAATTGGTATCAGACGCTTCTTTATAGTCAAGTGGACATGCAAGTAAGGCACGCATCTGGTGTTACTATCAAAAGAGTGCCCTGATGATCAGGTGCTTGCTCAATGGTCATCTTACCAGTACACGTTTGAGTGAATGAGCCAAAAGGGGGGGAGCAAACAACGGGAACGTCCTATGTTATAAATCCATAGTTACCCGTCGGTTATCACGCTAAACGTCAGAACCACGGTCGACAAGTTATTTCTTCAAGTTAGGGGATCATCTAGGACGCTGTTCGGTCCACAGTACGCAAAAAGCACTATTTGATTGGACAGTTCATTGTTGAAATGAGGGCCCAAAGAAACGAAGCTGGGGCATTGGGGTGCTGCAAGGCATGATAACCCAAATTCCTAGTTATTGCCTTTTTTCCCTTTGGTTTACTAGATTGCATATTTCTGGCCGATTATCTCTTTTTCTGGTGTGCCTGGGTGCCTACGTTACAACGGCTGACAACCGTCATAAAAGTTGTCCACTTCCCGGCACCTCAAGTTGGGTAGAACAGACAGTCGCAAACATAAAAGCTGGGTACAACTAAACTGGTACGAAAAGCATGCAATACCGTTGTTACTCATATCTTTTATCATGAAGAAACATCCCCGTCGACAAGAAATTTTCATGTCTCAAGGACGGAAGTACTGCATTGTCATCTGTCTTTGTCTCCTATTGGTTCCCAAGCGGCTATGACGCAAGCCGTTAACGTCATCCTTTTGGCTAACCACTTGTCATGTAAATCGTTTTCTGCCGAGCTGTTTCAGAGAACATTAGACCCAGACGAATTATTGAATTCAACTTTGCATTGACCAGACTTGGGCCGGCTGTTATTCAGCACCGATTGGGTTCCGGTAACAAAGATTCAATAAATGGATAGGTGTCGCCATTTCCTATCAGAAGAATGTGTGCATTCATCAATGAGAAAACATAAGTTTCACAAGGGAAGTCGTTTTTAACTAGCTGAACAGTGTTATGAGTACAGAGTGACTAGCGAGTTAACGAACTCAGCAGCAGTTGTAGACGATGAGGATCACCAAACCCGCGTTAGTGGATGGGCGACTGGGTAAGCTCGGCGGGCTAGTATCTCGCTGGCTATCCGATGATGATCTCTGTCCAAACCTGGTAAATCGTTCAGGTTGGCTTCAATGCGCTGGAAGGCTACTTTGGCAAAGGTAGTGGCCAATCTTACCTGAAAATGATGCAAACGGAATTCTGTCAAACTATGCTGGAATATAACTTGGAGGCACATTGGTAAAGAATAAACGAACAAAACAGTAGGCAGTGCGATAAACTATGATGAATAATTCAATGTTCATACAGACTGAGAGGAAGGGTTTTTCAAGATTTGTTTGCTGCTTTAGGCACAAGTAAGGACACAAGAGTTATGGCACCGAACCGCGACAAGTTCTTAGGGCGGGTGCAGGGCAAGCTACATGAACCAGAAGAGATATTGGGACCTGATATGAATCGGAGTAGTGTTTGTGTCCGATTCGAACATTCAAGTACATAAGCCTACTAAATCCGACTACATTTAGAATGCAGGGCCTAACACACGCGTCCTTAAGAGAACTCCCAACAATCTAGTTTAGACATTTAAAAAATGACACGTCTCACCTAGAATGCAACGGTGTAATGTGTGTAACTGGTTTGAGAAAGCTGGTGGATAGCGTCTTCTCACGCTCTAGACGATAGAAATAAATCAAATTTCGAATATGACAGACTAGAAGCGAAGTGGTACCCGTAAAATGTACGAAATTTTTGGTTGAGGGATGCAGTATAAACAAGCGAAGGTGAAGAGACGGACAATACATTATATCTACCCTGAGAATGGTGACGAAAACAGAGGTTCACTTGCTAGTGCTCAGGGATCCAGAAGCGTCGATAGATTTATTCAATCAACAGAGACTAATGTTTTGTATGACCCTCTTAATTTTCTAAAAAGTTCATGGAAGACTTTTTCAATACTTTGAACCTTGGCGAAATACAAAAACCGAGAAAACAGCTCAGTCAACGAACACAGGAGCAGGTGATTGCACTTTCCAACTCGGAAAAAATGAGTCCACTAAAAACAACCAAGTTTAAGTTCCATTCGCAAAAAATACGTCCACGAGCCAACCCAATAAAAAATACAGTCCAGAGTGCGGTAAAAAGAATGAGGGTTCAAAGTGTGCGCGAGTCAAATGTGATAGCCGCGGCAACAGTTTACGAAACGAACCAAGTACAGGCCCAACTAGCTGACAACAAGCGACAAGAGCACACCCCTTTTCGTAAGCGGTGGTTACTCTGTTGCAGTCTATAGACTCGCAAGTATCATCCGTTCACTTCGAACATGGTTGAGTGTGTTGTATCGGGATCAACAACAGCATGCAACTGGGCTTTCAGTTACCACGCCGCCATTAAAAAAATCTATACTTGAAAAATACCACAGCGAAAAGAAAGAAGACATAGAACTTGCCGTTGGTTTGTTGCAATTATTTTGAGTCAACCCCCTATATATAAACCAAATTGCATAATCCCATCCAAAGGTGCTTTGATGCCAGAAACTACGTTTGGTGAGAGACCTATAGACAAATTATAGCATAGACGCTTTGATTGCAGTCGAATCAATTTGTAAAATAAACACAGTGAACGTAACTTCGTATATGGTTGCATAGGATGTGTTTAGAGACCGGGTATTGAAGTATAACATTAATCTGTGGTTAGGAAACTCACGCAAGAAGTTCCGTTTCACCCAAACTTATTCAGTAAATCAGCGGACCGCTGTTTCGCCCTTCCTGTGGCTCAGTAACAGTGCCCGTGCCCGGGTTCGAGGAATGGGACAGTGAACTATTACGTAACATATCGTACAGTCAACCTCACCTAAAGCAACAAGAAATCCTGTCCAAAAAAAGACTGTCATGCCCCAGAATCTTCTCAATTAAAGCTGGTTTGAACCATTAGTTTACGCCGAAGCTCCGTACGAATATGAGAAACCGATCAAATATTGTCAACCGATCTTTTTTCACTTCCTACAAACTGTTTACAAATCACTCCCTCATAATTAGAGGGAGGCGCTCGGAGGCGCTCAACAAGTTACTTATCCCGAAGTACTGTTTAGTCGCAGGTTCCTTCTACGATTAGGCTGAAATCAACTAACGCCAAGAAGACTTCGTTTATAAGTCGCGTTAACAATGAAACAATGAGATGCTTCTGTATATTCTTTAGTTGCGCTTAAAACAAAATAATTTCTTTCACGGTTGGATTAGTCACCTAAAATTCTGCAATTGATCCAGATTAATTGTCTTACGTCTCTTCCAAATTTCATTTCAGTTGGCAAAGCACTTTAGAGATGGAGTGGAAGCCGGGGTTGTTATATCGTGAAGGGACCAGCGGTTTACTAGGACAATGACCGTAGGAATTTGTGAAGGCATTAAAAGTTTGGCGACATTAACTCATTTGTAACTTAATTTGGTGCTAACGGGAGACTCAGCTGAATCCCTGCTTTATGTATTCTTCAACTGGATGTGCTGCAAAAAGTCACCTCACGTTTCAATTGGTACGATATCCGAGATATCGGAGCACATTTTCTTGACATAACACACTTCGGTAGTTTTTCAATCACAAAGCACAGTATGAAGGAGTGCGAGCCAACTGCTAGGCTCAGCAAACAGATAAACAGCTAACTGACTAGCAATCAACAAATGCAAGCGAGCCGCCAATGTTTCAGGATACTGTCAACATCTTCGGGCATTGCGCCCTCGAAACAACTCATCCATAGGAGACTTTCGCCCGCCGACCAGGCTCCTCACCACAACAGTTTTATTTAATCCATGCAAACTAATTGCTAAGCCCGGTGAACAGACCAGCAGTAACCAAATCGACAACTAAAGCATAGTATTTCATAAGGTGAACACATTGCGTGCATACTGGGTATTACAGACCAGGGGGTCGTCTAGTATGAAAAATCGCGTTCACTCATCGGCCGAATTTCGAAACGTCAGAACGAATACGGGTGTCAATTGAAGGACATCCATCGTCACATACTAACTACGGCAGACTTGACCACTAACAAAGACAAGATTCCGGGGATTCACTCAAACGCTGGGCACTGTCTTGTAAATTCAAAGCTGGTGGTATGTTGGTTGCAGATGCATTCCTAAGGGACGATTGCTCCGTCCATGCTCCATCCATGAATGATTTACAACAAGGGACAATCAAGGAATGGTACACTGGATCTCGTACCATGATTTAACTGCTACACAGTCTATAGAATTTAGCTGAACAATGTGAACTGTGTGAATAAAATCGCTGAATAACTTTCCATCCAAAGCGAAACTTAGACAAATTGACGTGTGTCGATTAGAAGAGTGAAGTGAACTGACATATCGTCCCGTTGGAACAAAGCCAGGGTTAGATGTTCCCCAAGCAGCGCATCATTGGGTGGATACCGCTGGAAATAAGTTCACATTTGTTCAATCGCCTGGTGATTCGAAGGTCACGCAGCACTATCAGATAGCTCTTTGTGCATGACTTTTTTGTGGTTTCATACTCAAGTATGCTGGATACAAAAGGTTTTGACGGGTCATGTGGATACATGACTTTGCTGCAACGCATATCCCTCGCGAACTGCACTAATTTTGGGTCTTGACGATCCAAAACTTGTCAATACGTATATCATTTCGTTAAGTATGCAACAGTTACATAGACAAATTGTCCGATAACCGGATTTCTGGCAACGGCACCCTGGTTTCAATCAATATTCTCTCATCTGCAAGCCCAGTTAAAGTCTTAATTCTGAAATTTTTGGACTTTTGGATTTTCCTTCCATTTGTAGTCGTCTTACGGAATATTGAAGGATTGCTCAAATGTACCCGCTTTTCTGCACTCAAATGAAAAGTATTGGATATTTCTCACCCAGTACAAGACATACGCAAGAGCTCAATTAGGTTGTGTTTCAGCTTCTTCATCGCTCAAGCCCTAGACAATCTGTGGGAGATTGAAACCTGTCTGCACACTAGCAATTGTCATAGAACAGGTTGGAAAAATAATTTGAGCTGTGTTTATCTCGCCTGTCCTGCCTGGAGGACCACGTGTTATTGCATGATTTCCTCACAATGTGGCTCAAGTGCTCCAGCATGTTCTTGCCCCACCCGCCATTGTGGTTCCAGTTTGCGTGTGTTATACGCGGTCAATATTCTTGCGAAATACACTCATTTGCATACCAATTGGTTTTGACGGGAGACTCACCTGGAACCCAGCTGGGTCTCCCGTTTATGATGTTTTTAAACCAATATTCTGCCTATCTCGCCTGTCCTGCCCGATGTTGTGTTGATCAGATGACAGCGCTCTTTTATGACCCGTCCCATTGGTTAACCAGAACTTCATTCAGATACAATGCATTCCGTTCTCACTTGACTGGCGAGTTTCCCAGCCCAGTAATGCTTGGCTTGTTGTAGCCTGTGATAGCCTGTGTTTTGGTGAGCCGTTTGAGTATTCTGTGAGTGATAGCACAGACGTTATCGGTAAGCTAGATTTTGCTATCACACGCTCCTTTTGATATTCGATTCGAGTGGCCAAGCGAAAGTCAGCGTCCTGTTCGGGAAGCGTTACGTCATGCACACGACGAGTGATTGCTCCACGATCACCAGAAACAAGTAGTGAAATGCGAAAATGGTGGATTCGTTTCTGAGGTGTTTGAATGCATGAACAAGGAGGATTCCCGTATGTATGTTTCATCCGCTTTGAAAAAAATTAAGGTCGAGGAAATACGGACCTGTTAAGCTGTTTAGTAAAGACTACGGACGTTGAAAGCTCTTCTGTCAACGGTCAAGGCCGACCGTTGGGCAATCGGAATGTGCAGATTTTAAAGCCAACCTTCTCTAACTTGTGGCTCCTCCAGGGGTAGCATCGCCACAAATAGGAAAATACTAACTGCCTGGAGGAAATGTGCTGTCGACTTCGTAATCCTATTGCATAGGATAGCACAGTTTAACCTCCAGGCCGCACCGTAATATTATTGCTCGTAGTACGGTGAGTCACTCCTCTGTCTAGCTAGTCCCTCTTCAGCCTGTCTATAATGGTTATAGAGGGGAGGGCTTACGTTCCCGAATGGCAGCCCACATTCTTCTGTAACCCTCAAAGTGCAGTCGATCAGTTCACCCGAAAAATGACAGATCTTGCCGTTTGTTTTAAAAAACTAGAATATTATCTGCCTATTGCAGGCTAAGTCCATCCCATTACAAAATTTAACAGCAACGGGAAAGGTTGGCTTCCTTGTGGAAAATAAGGAGCTATTTTGGAACAAAATGACCGTTTGACGTGTTCCGTTAGCAATTAGTTCTGAGCCTCAGCAAAACTAACGACCCAGTGGATTATAATCTTAAAATAACAAAGAACGTTCCTGATATCCCATGCATACCATGTCAAGTAACGAATTCATAATAAAACCAAATAAACACGAACCTCATAGTCGTGTAGATGGATACCAATGCTGATGGCGCGGGACGCTCGACCCAGGCATACAGAAACGAGAAATAGGTCAACTGCGCAATCCGCCATTCGAGCAAGGATCATTTGTTCATTGAGGATTGACTGCAATCACAGACAGAACAGATCAGCAATCGTAGAGGCACATGTGGAAACGTAGTAGGAAAGGTCCATTTATAGGAAATGGAAGAAAAAGTCTTACCCACCGAAATTTTGCTGACGATATAATTTGTGCTAGAGATTACCCACCATGATGAACAACCGTGTATAGTTGAACCCCACATAGCGGTGACCCTCTCTCCCCCTATTGTAACCGTCTTTGATCGGTCCTGTCAAAATTCTGTTGATAATTATGGGATGGGTTTGTACGTTTCTGGTAGCAGTAGCTACGGTAAATTTATACTTCCACCACCAGCTACGCCATTCCTCCATTAAAATCAACAATATTAACAAAGACCACTAAAAGACTTCGAAGAAGCCGTATACTGGACGAGTGAATAGCTTAAAACAGTTGTATTGTAATAGGATTCTGGGTTCTGGAAAGGGTCCTCACCAATAATAATAACTCTTGATATATATTTCGATTCATCGACCAAAGCCGTTGCAACCTCCAGAGCGATCACGCTCGATCGATCGCGACAGCGGTCCCTGTAGAATAGTATTACTGAATTGCCTATTCGCAACCGGTGAACCAGCGAGGACTAAAAGCAGAGCGGTATTCCCTGCAAGCGAGCAACTGCTTGTTGTGCAGCGAAAGAATTAGAATCATTCTGTCACCAAGGGAATCCCAGAAATATTCAGGTGTTGATTTTGCAATTTTATGAGCGACTTATGGACACAAAGAAAGATTTGTGCCGAACTTGGTCGAAAACCTGGTTCGGTCCCATTCATGGCTCTTTCGCAATCCTTGTTTGTGAATAAAAAAATAAACGAGATTTCAACAGTCCAAAAGAGACCTAGCTAATTTCATTTGAAGTCCCCGAGTGTTAATGCCACTTAGTAAGAATCTTTGACAAGTCTGATTGCAGTGTTGACCATGTTCACGCTACGACATCGTCTGTTCGTTCACAGTAATTCTCAGTGAAGCGTCATCAACATAATTATAGAGGAAAGTCAAGTATCCACAGAGTTCATACTCCGAATTCTTCAAAGTAGTGGCAATAGGGGAACCAGCGAAACAGGACCATAAAAATATTTTAGCAGAACACTTACCGCCTTGTGATAAATTAGAGAAGCTTCAACAAGACTTTGAAATCGCTGACAGAGGACAGCAAGACGGGTTGCTGTCAACGCAAAATTAGGATGCAAATGATCTTTCAACGCTCGTGAAGCGCCACCTTCGGTAACCTTGGGACCCGCGCCGACTTTGTGAGCAAACCATCCACGTCGACGAGCACGAATTCGAAAAGTGGCCTTGAAAGTGGTAATCGGATGTCGTGTGAAGAACCGTAGTTTCTCCATTTCTTCCTGCCTCTCTGGCCCCACAGTCTGGAGACCAGACCCTGCAATTAGCAAGCGAAGCATCTCGCTCGTGCCCTGAAAGTCAAAAACAAACCACAGAGTGAAATCAGCTCGGTGGCAATCATATGTTTGAAAACGACTGCTTCTCGAATAAAAGGGAAGTACCCAAATATCTATGGACTAGGGTCAGATGAGGACCTAGCATCGAGACTTAATAGTAGGCTCACAAACTAACGCCGGCAGGTGAGCCGATTCGAGCATATAGCACTGCACTTTATCACAGACCTAAGAGATGAGTTCAACAAACATGTACGCACATGCTGACGAGAGGTTCCGAAGTTAACCATGAAGACTGAAAACGACCTATTATACGACTGAATGCTGTTGGAAGTAGTCGTCTGCGGAATGTGGCAGTATTCCCCCCTTGAAGGGCATCACGCAACACTGTTCTCTAATAAAAAGAAACAGGGGCAATCGGACGTCGAATCGGATGCCGTTTCGTTGCTCAATGGGTTACTGCCGGTTACTGCCTCGGTTACTGCCGTATGTCTTCAGAAAGCACCTACTAAAACCAGAAAAGTAAGGGTTAAAAGCATCCGTAATTCAGTGGCTCACAAAGTACACAGTAAGCGGTCGTTAACTGGTCTGCTCGACAGGTTGCTTGAATCCCAGGCGGAATACAACATGGGTGTAATCATTGACTAATATCGAGCCACACCACCTGATCCATTTAGAAGTGTGCCAAATGTCACAATGGGTGGTTGATAGTGCTCAAAGAGAGGATAATCTTTTCATGTAGGTGAAACCGACAGGATGGAACGATATTGCGCTATGAATCTCAAATGAACTTTCAGGGTCCCTCGCCTGAAGCACGAGGAAAGTACAGGAAAACGACGGAAATGCTAACGTTTACAAACCGGTTGCCAAGCTCTTGGAACACATCAACAGTCACGCGATCAACAATTAGCAAATACACCGAACTACCAATATTTCGATAAACTGTGAACAAGAAACTTCCCGCACTTTGCATGCCCATGAATAATCATGAAGCGTCTCGCAGAATTTAAAAATGCGTGATGATCCAGTAGACAAACACATGTTTCCTTGGGATAAGAATGTGCACATTCTAGTTATCGGTACCTTGATTACGTGTCCAGGGGGGTCGATATATGCACACAACGTTAACCTGGCGACAAAATAGCAGTACCAGACTATAAAGAACAACGGATAAAGAAAATGTTTTCCTTAGCAAATAACATGAAACTATCATGTAAAATTCACCCCGTGAATCAATAGGCTCCTGGCATCCCGAAGATAGCGTTCAAAAGGCACCTCTTTCGACAGTCCCATGCGACCAGCTATCTGCATACATTCGTTGACACCTTTCCACAGGGCTTCTGAGGAATATAACTGGGAGGAAGGATAGGGTGAGAAAACGTGGGAAAGTCAATTGGGGAACTGAGAACAAATTGATGTTATATTAGAAAAGGAAAATTGAACGAAATGGACTCTAACTGTGTTCGGTGTGCGATTTGTGGAAGAGTGAAGGAAGCAGGACAACTCTCGGTTGGTGATAAACTTGCTTACCTTGAGTGCAGCCTTCTCCAAAGTCAAATCACGTTGTGGCTGTGCGTCCAGCAAGCCTGTCAAATAGAACAGTGCCGACTCCATCGCATAAACATTTAGAGCAAGGTTCGACAATTTGGCTTGAACGAGGCCAAAGTCGCCTAAAGGACGGCCGAACTGATGTCGTTGTAGGCAGTGCTCGGCAGCGTAGGATATGATGTACCGAAGAAGGCCAGTACATGCAGCTGCGATGCTCAAACGTTGTTCGTCGAGTACTTGTTGGGCCAACTGGAGAGAAACGCAGATGACATCAAGATGGAACTAAGTGATATATTAAACATCTTTTTGCTGTTCAAAGAATTCCAACAGCACACAGCTGTTTGTATAGATATGGTAACAGTAGACTTCGGTGTGAGGAAAGCGACACAAGACATACGAAAAGCAAACCTGGAGTCCAGAGCCAACAGTTCCAAGTATGTTTGATGCGGGTACCTTCACACCATCAAACAAGATATCAGTCACTGCAATACAAAGGTTAGTCGCAGATCGACGTAATAGACAAGGCGTACCATTAGAACCACGCAATCCGAAAGTGTCCAGAACGTTTGTCAAATGTACACCCCGTTGCGTACGTTCAACAACAAATGCAGTGATGTTTGCGCTATCCTCATGCTGGAACAGAAAAAAGGGGGCAAGGAATTCGGGTGAAGTTAATGAGTTGACAAAATGTACACCAATCGGGGAAGAGCAAACCTTTGAGGAAAGAAAGGATTGACTACCACTAGGACGTAAATCGAGTTGGAAATATATCGGTAATATTTCACCCTGCCAAGCTTACATACCAGAAACAACTCGATTGCCATAAATAGAAAATCAACTCTAAAAATAACTTTAACCGATGCGTGGATAACAAGGAAAAATGTGAAGAGCGAAAAGGCTAATGAGTGATTCATCTACCGAGAGATCTTCCATTCTCAACGGAACTTATCCTAAATGACTATTTTCGGTTGTGTTTACAAACCTGAGCAACGCGATAACCTGATGCAAATGGTATCACCAATCCTTCCACACCTCCCCAAAACGTAATTTTCGCGGAGAGTATGAATGATGCTTGTGATGAGAAGAAATGTAATGTTCTGTAATATCATAATTAATACAGCGTTAAAAGCAGCACCAGAGCTTCTCCAGCGTTCATCCACGTCAATTTAGTTGAATAAAAACCCTGACGTGCGAAGTAAAAATGGTGCTAGCTTAGTACAAACACATGAGATGACTAGCTCTCCAACGTTCAGTCTGAAATCCCTATGGAAATCGGAAACACGAACGCCAGTGACTCAGGTTTGTTGCCATATACTTGCAGCTTCTGCAGTCAAACAAAGAGAGGGTCGCCTGGACCCGAACTGGAAGGCGAGTTGCACCCGCGGTACCCAGACTTTTCGTTAGCACCCTCGTTCCCTCCTGACCAGTTATGGGTGGACTACCACTGCAAAATCCGGCATGGTAGACAACAATTCGGCACACGCAGATATGACCATGCGACAGCAGTTTGTGGTGCTGAATGGAATTCTGAGGTGAAGTACTTGCCTTATCACCGAATGCGCATTTGACATTCAACACACTGAGATTTAGCTCGCGCCAACCACTACCAGCGATAACCCCAAGATATCCATTAACAAAGATCTTAAAGCGTCCCAGATTCTCCGAACACAGGAGACACGCCTCACAATCGTACACTACAGCTCGCACCGTAGTCTGATATACACGGTCTTTAGGACCCAGCGACATACCACTTTGACGCCACAAGTGATGCGAACTGGCGAACACAATTACGGCCTTCGAGATTCATGAACTTACCTCGTTCGTCATACTGCCGTCACACTCGATACAGTTTCCAATAAACGTAAAGCGATCTACTACCTCCAGTATCTCCCTCTGAATAGAAAGTGGCGTGTTTAAGGTCTGCATATACTGGGGTCGGACTGTCCACTTTCTGAGTGCAAAGCACAACTAAGAATGGGTCAACACCAGAAACTTCTATAAACATGTTTTTTGTCTCATCCTCTTCCTTTTTTTGAAAAAAAAACGAAAACAACATCGTCTGCTCAATTAATATCCACAAGTTTTTCAATAGTAACAAGTAACGCGCAGAAGTTTAAGAGATCCACTAGAGTAAACCTCGTTATCTACTCAACAAAGCCGAAAGCGGCGACAATCAGCATCTTTTTTGGACTGCCGCTTGTAGGAAAGCTATTGGAACGCTCTCCGCACACACGTCCCTATAAGTATAAAGACACAAAGAGCACATTATATTTACAAACCTTTGAGACATACCTTGTTGCACAAATACGCGCAGCAATGTGACGAAATAGGATAAACATTAAGGATGGACTCCAACTATATAGGCGAAAAACCAATGAAGGCAATCCACGTGATCAAGCTGGACATTGCAGAAATGAAACGATAAAGAAGTTCTGCGCAAAAGCCTATAGCGGCCTGTCCATTATCCATTCACATCATTCTTAATGTTTTCGATCGATTTCGAAGACTGGCGACACGAAAAAGAAATTGAACCCGTAGATCAGTTGAAGTGCTGTCAGAAGTTTATGTCAAATCAATACCAGTTGTGAGTGAAGGCCTGTGACATTTATTTAGTACGTCCTTACACGTGCAATAAAAGTCAAGGGGGATTGATCAGCCTTTGGCATGAACTTTAGGATGCCGAGGAGAATACGAGTTAGTCCGGCGTTGGCTCAGGATCGGGCGAGCCCATTTTCTCGTTGAAGGTGTTCCACTTTGCGAGCGCACAAGAACGGTTCTATCAAATCACGAGAAAAGCCAGACCTGTGCATCTCCTGCGCTTCTTGCCGGTGCGCTTTTTGGATGACCTGCGCACGTGACCCTACCAATTACCCGACCAATGGTAATTTTAATGGGACTTGTCGTACACCAGTAGATCCCACCAGAGATTCAAAGCAGACGTGCTGAAGTGGATCATATCACTACCCACCTAAAGCCGAAAAAGCTATAAAGAGGAAATAACTTCAGAAACAGTAATCAGCACTTGAAAAAAAGCTACAGAACACAATAAACGAACCTCATCAGCACGTGGCTCTACGCGAGCAAAAGTAATCAGCAAACTGGCAAGCGCTCCGTTGGTTATCCAGTTTTTACTACCACTGATCGTGTAGGTCAGTCCATCCGACGAGCGAATGGCCCGCGTTTTAATTGCACTGAGATCACTGCCACTATACAGGCAAAGTAGAAAAAAGGCATTTAGGTAACAGGAAGGCGTAACCCTTGTTGATGAGTCACTCCCTTAACACTCTATTAGCTCCCTAAGCCAGAAGTGATACGGCGTGTAATATCAGGAAGGCCAGTGGTCGAGTCGATACGGACAATGGTTCTACCGACACCGAACTCCAAGTAACCTTGTACGTCGATTGGATTACAAAAACATGGAACGAAGCGTGAACTCAACCAGTAAAGTATGTATCTTTCGCCGTGGAATAGGAAGGACGCGGTGTCACTGAAGAGGCTGAGAATTTAATGCACATCAAACCAGTTGGACCTTGGCCAGAATTATGATCTAACGCCTACTTAGCTGGTGGTTTCCTCAGCAATTACTTCTACCACCACCAAGCTCCTGCAACCAATATGATAAGGTGGTATTTTCTAGGGAAATGCCGCGCACCTACGAATGAGAACATCGTAATAAAAAAATGAGTTGAGAGTATCAGGAGCGCGCAGGTGGGAATAAGACGGAATAAGACCGCGAATAAGACAGTCTAACACATAATCGTGGAGACAAGAGACGGTTCCGACAAACCCCAAGAGATAACATACTACAAAGTAGGTGGTATGTCACCTACGACTACTCCTTATCCATAGGTGCAATTCAGCAGCGGAGTAAAGTAAGCCTTCTATTTTTCACATTTCGTGCCGTTGCTAGCAGGGTCAAGAAATACATGTGTCACGATCTATGATACTGATGGTGATGTCTCAGCTTACATAATTGTTCTGGCGTAATTTTGGATGTCTATCAATTCACCTTCAGGTACAGTGAAACGTCTCTCAGTGGACCACAGGCTAATGAGAATTTTCCGAAAATTCGTGTATTATGGGATAAAGACACACGCTTGGCTTTACTTTCAGTTCAGAGATTGTGGCAGGGCATAATGCTGCTATTCAGTCGATATCCCTAGTGAATGCGAAGCGCAGTCAGCCAAACCGACTGGAATTTTCCGAATTACAGTTTTTCACCACCAACATAGGCCACACCCAGGAGAGTCTACAACAAGCAGTTGTGGCCACATTTCCGTTGGGTCTGTTATCTTATGAGAGGCCACCTTCATATCCCTTGAGAGACCATCATTTCAATCTCCGAAAAAAGATCATGAAAATTGTGGCATGCTCGAAAAGCCAGATGACAATTTTGAATGACGTAAGTTTCAGACGCAAGCCAACGCTCCGGTGGCTACGAAATTGTTCGAGAGTTGGTTAAACTAGCCGAACAAACTGAAATTCAACTCCAAAATCCCATAGCCACTAGTTTATGAGTGTTAAGCCTTCTCGTACATTGCAAGAGAAAACATATAGCAACAGTTCCTCCTTTCGATCGCTACTGCTTTGGCCCCCCAGGTATTATGCTACGAAATACCGTTGATCACCGTGGGGTATTAATCCACCACTTACTGGTTTTATTGGACAGCATACTGCATGATTGTGGAGACAAGATCAGCAGGATCAGCAGATCAGGATTGAAAGCTGGCTCATAACTACCATACAACAATGAGGAAAGAATACCCTAATGGAGTGAAAATAGTAAGTGAGGGTGGGGATTTAGCAAATAAAACCTTATGTCCTTAGGAAAACAATCCAGAACGAGTTGCCGGCACATTCGAAAAGTAACGAAATAAATACTGTATAGCCTCGTGTCAGAGCAATACGTCATCATCGGGATCAATCCAACATATTGTCGCAAAATTTACCCAATGCAAGTCCAGCACAGAACGGCAGGCGAAATTTCACTAGGCAACTAGAAAGCTACACCATGCTGGCCACTTGGGTAGGTTACGTGTCGTGTCCTGTAGGATTAACAGCCACTTGGGTCCCGGTCAGGAAGGAGTGATCCCACAGAATTCACTTTGTCTGTTGCCATATCATGGCCTGCGCTCCGAGAACTTTCGCCAACAAGAATGTGGAATGGAAAACAAAACTTCCTACGATGGACGATAAGCTTTCCAGTCAAGAAAGACTGCACCTCTTTTCTGCTGTCTAAAGTTCCTCTGCAGATGAGTCGTGCTTGTATTACAAAGTATCGGCAGTGCGAACTTTGAACTACTAAAATCTAGGACAGAAGTGCATTTTCGAGTATTAGCCATTTCGAAGGTGATTTTTTCAATGATTGCTAGGTAGTGTTTCGCATTACGACATTACATCTGCTTAGATGAAGTTTGATGTAAATGTATATCCTGATGAGTCCACCTTGAAAACTAAGATCGAAACAAACGAACCAGAAATGACTATTAGCGCTAGGGGTACTCAACTTGGTATGAGTTGCATTATATTCATATCAGGAGTAATAATTTGCGTCATCTGCAGTTTTTCCGCAATGTTTTGCGATCTGGAACACAGGTGTTTGAACCGAAAATTATATCTCTAGAGAGCCCGCGCCCTCTACATGAGGCCAAAAAGCCTTCTTCCGTGTGGTGGTCTCTCTTCGATAGAACCGGTTTGTTGACTAGTCGATCGAAGCCAGCGGTATGTGTTTAGGAGACTGTCACAGTTTTGCTGATCCAACCAGACTTAATTAAGAGTCCGATTGTAGCCGTGGTTTATTTTATTTTGTCTTAACTGTTTTGTGGCAGACGAGTGTGCGAAATAAATTCATTCCACAACCGTGCTGTTTTCATGGAATTGTTCACAAGTACGAGCTACCTGGTGACACAGTCGTAATACACCCTTGCCAGAAAGGTTGAATAGAGTGCACCATCTAAGCCCTCCCTATCCTCCGCCCATCTACATGCCAGTATTTGGCAAACCTTATATATTCCCAATGAAGAGCGTACGGTAATGTCTCTAGATTCATCAGCTTTAACTTCTGACAAGAAGCCACAAAAACATCAAGTTATGTGATGCGATAGTGACAACCTGCATTCCTATGGAAAATGAACTCGAATCCCTTTCAGCTAATTGCAACATTTCAGCAAGTTCATTGTAGTGAAGCCAGTCGTGAATGGAACCTACGCGTAATTTGGACAAACCATCAGCTCGTAGTGTATCAATGAGAAAGGCAAGTTTTAAATAGTAGCTCGATATCAGAATAAACCATCATTACACCATACATATGCTACGGGGGAACCTTAAAATGGCACAGTCAAATGAAGTGGCTTCCGTGGCAAGCTTGAATAATATGAAGGCACCGCGTGGTGGAATAAGGTATTATGACCTAACGTTTTGGTCGCCGTGAGCAACTACCTTTAAGGACTACTACAGTCCCTGAAGTAAGTTGTCCACGGGAACCGAAAACTGGGATTAAAACATAATATTCCGCTACCCTATGACTGACTCCAAATGCATCCCTATTATGCACCACAAGGGTGTGATAGTGTCTGAAACATCTGTACACTCACGAGGACGGAACAAATAATATGACACAAAACCCATAAACATGGCGGAGAATCAATAAAATTACGTGCCGACAAGAAGTAGACACTCACCTGCACAATTCGCTAAGGCAGAATGCGGCCATACATTCTCCCTTGGCTAACGGGGGAAGGAAAGTGAGCTTTTGATCCTCGTTCCCACCAAGGACAATAGACTGAGAATGAAATTGGGAAAACTGTGCATATCAGGATGTGAGATAGTCTTCAACTGGACCAAACAGAAGGACATTCAGGATAAACGGACAAATGAAACGAACTTCAATGAAACGACAGAGGCACATACACAACCGGAAACGAAATAAGAGATTGGATATGAGGTTTCCAGCCCAAAAGTCGGTATCATAACAAAATGTGATGAGACTGGCCATACGGAGGATGCAGAAACGATAGACAGAGTACAAAATTTGGGCTATTTGGTTTATTCGGCAACGGTCAGCCGTCAGGGAGAAAGGAAAAACAACTAACAAATTTATCCTTTAGACTGAACATGAAAATATTACTCATAGTGGTCAACCATGCGGAGACTCATCTGAGGGCCTCGTGCTTTTGGGGGACCATTAAAATCGACTTGGCCGCCAAAATCTCGTTCATCACTTCAAACTTGCTCCTCCGAACTGGATAGTTTATTGTAATCGACCATTTCCAGGGTCACACGATCTCCACGATCGCAGTTCTAAGATCCTTGAGCGTCGATGCGCGGAATGCAGGTTGACTGACACTTGGGCCTGTTGCAAGGAGTCTATTCAAATCGCTCATTTTTGAGCATATTCGACACTAGAACATTGTGGACTATGATAGCTCTACGTTGCTCGGACGCCGATTCCTCACGTAATTTGCCGCAACGTTGGAGATACAAAGCGGTTACTGGCTGACTTGACAACAACCAGATAATAAAACAGAAGGAACGGGCTGCAACGCAGTTAAAAACCAGGCCATGCCCGTCGACAAGAGCAATTTCCCTCTGATATCATTAGTCACAAACCGTGTCGCAACGGGCTCAGCCATAACAGTTCGGTTTGTCAGAGAGAGGGAACTGATAGTCTTCATCTGAATCCAAGGGTGACGGCTGGTGTCCGCAAAGTTTGGAACATAGTTTTGATTACAAAATACCTGCATCACCTTGTTGTCACTATAGAAGGCAGGATGTAGAGCGTATAGCCACATACGAGTGTGATAGCCTGAATTCAGCAACGCGATTCGTGTGCCCTGAAAAATTCGGCAATGTGTCCGTCCCTGTTCATGAAAATAATAAGTGTCAAATCGACTGAGCGGCTCAGTTCCTGATTTCCGGTTTAGTTTTTAGGTCATAATATGACCTTCACTGGACCGTTACAACCAATCATATGGGGTTTGAGCGAACAGAGAACTTCAGAGAACCAACAATGCTTCGGTATATTGAATATCGTTCCAACTGAAAGATGAGGCGACTTTCGGACAGCACATTCAGTAGGAGATTAGCAAAAACGATAAATTCAGCTGGAATTAAGTTGAATCTCCGTTAAAACCAAGTTAATTTGCCAATGACTGTATAAAAGCATTTAAGGGATGTTTAACCACGTAAGTCGTAAAGATGCAGCCAAACGAGTATCCTGCGCAGAGTACTGCCTGCTCGAGAATTAGTTTTTCCCAGAATTAGTGGCGTGTCCTACACAAACTCGAACAGTGTTTCAGAAACACCGAGTCTACTATCCAGAGCGTTCTAACGTGATCAGGTCACATAACCCAATGGAGCGCACCATAATGTTGTAAACTCCAGTTCTATAAGATAAGCGAGACACAAATCACCACCATTTCTGTTCGTGGTCGACTGCCAAGCGAATATAAGACGTGAAACAGTACGATGAAGGCATGTTAAACATACATTTCGTACCTTAGCTACAGTCGAACTTTGCTCCAACTCGGGTAGATACAAGTCGACAACTGTGGTACCTGAAGACCACACTGGAGTACAGATTAGTTAAATGGCTAGTTGTAACGATCACAAACATTGACCTTTGTGGCGAGTTTGATTTCGCGTGAAAACGGAAACACCAAATGAAACACTAAGGCAGACATTTACGGAGAGGATAGTCACATAACACGCGATACGTATACTACGTTGCACCACCCAGACAGTTGGAAAACGGCAGTCTTCTGGCATATGCCATGAGACGGGCTCGTCACGAATCTGGATTCTTAACGAGGTAAAGAATGTGTCTTTTGCAGGCCTACAAACGCCACGCTCAAATAGGTATTACCACTTTCACTCCAACTGGCGGGCATAGGGTAACGGCGGATACTACTGATGAGGCATGCGAGTAGTATGTGGTTTTCTCGTAACTCCGCCTCGCGTCTAATGGAAGGTGGGGTTGATTACGGAACTTGTGGAACTGCTTTACAGCATTCGTTTACAATGGCGTAATAGTCAATGAATATCCACGAAAGTTCACTAAGACGCGTGAGGATGTTCAGTTTTAAAAAATAAGGTGCATATGAGATGTTTACTTTCCTGTCCAGTAGTTTGCAACCGTTTAGTTGGTGTTTGCTAATAAACGACTTCGCGGCGAAGGGCTTTCCTCCTTACAATAGTAGCCTAGGCAGGACAGTTTATGCTGTTCAGCCTGCGAAGAATCTTTGATTTTACAACACATTTCTATCAAGCACCCCGAATATCCGTTAACACTTAACAGGTTTGTTTTGGAGACCAACAGAGGGTAATGGTGTACGACCTGTACTGGAAGGTGAGCGGAGTGCTAGTAAAATTCCCCTGAACAGTACATGCACAACTGATAAGGTAGCACTGAGGCGAAACTCGGAGCCAGTGCTTTTATCCTATGAGAATCTGCCAGAGTAATCGCAAACGCACAGCGCTAATGATGCGGATCGGTTAGATTCGCCTCCAAGCCTGTGGCCTGGATTACACAGAGGGTAACATCAGACAGTCCAATTAACACAGTAGAAGAGTGTTTACGCATGCGGGAACTCAACCTGTTTCCTAGTACTTACTGACGAACAGCTCAAAACCGTGAGCTGTTTTGAGGGAACATTGTGACAGGGATTATGCCACGTGAGAAGAGCAAAAATATGCAAAACAACACACGTTTCCTGAACCAGAGCCAGGAAACTTCAATAGGATTGGGGGAACTCAAACAGTATTCATGTGGGATATTCTGACTCGTCCGGAGTAAATGTGACAAACATTCAATTCTCTTGAAAAACTGTGAATGAGACGTATCGATGCAAAACGGTGCACATGCACGACATCCGACATACCCTGTCATCTATGTTACGGCGTATGATAAGACTCTGTTACTCCACTAAGTTCGAAAAAGGACCACAGAACAAAGTGAACTATCACGAATGGATCCCATATAACCAAAGAAACAAAGAACTCCATGAATATCGAGTTATATGGCGCTGTTTGTCCCATGAACCTGCTTTAATATCTTGATTTCGTATCGCACCTGTCATGTTCTAACGAACAGTGGCGTGCGCGTACATGGGTTAGATCATCCACCAAGTCTATTCAAAAAGAGCCGTGACGATGTGGGGCAATTTATTGTCCATGCTTTTGATATTAACTGTTTGACAAGAAAGTCGACTAGAAAATCCGAACGAGTAATATAGCTAATCCCCATTGTGATGTTTTATCTTGGGGAGTCAAACAGCCATTTGTAGGACAGAAATGTCTACCTAGATTATAGATAGTTTGTTTCTTCGAAGAAACAGACTAAAATGGAGGACATTTCGTGAAGCTGAAATCCTCTCCACGACGGTGTTACCTTTTTGAGAGAGAAGCTCTCAATGGAGGCTGTATTGTGCCAGTCACGAAGGTGCTAATTACTAAACTGACGTCACCGACTGTGAAGTAGAAAACAACTTTTTCGAACCTCCAACATCACAGGTTACAGCAGAACTTAAACGTATGGTCTGCGACTCAGAATAGTATTGCTCCATAGGGGCGAAAATTGGCAACCAGGTATTGACTGTTTCCAGGGATCAGTTGGGCCATGTTGAGTTAAACGCAAAACACCAAAAGTTAAATCGTTCAAATGGATGTTTATCAACAAATGCGGTTCCATGAATGCAATAATAAAATAATAAAATTGTACAAACTTCACATTGTGGGATTACGCCGGCTTTTATGCACCGGCTTAGGAACTACTGATTCAAAATCTGATCCTGTACAAATAGGTAGGTAGGAAACATTACGCTAAGCCGAATGACGACAAAGTGGCCATAAGATGGCGAAACCCACGTGGTTGATTTAAACTAAACGGGAGATAACAAGGTCAAAGAGCGGTTTACGTTCAGGTCAAAACAAGAGAGGCGGTATAGGCGCAAAACGGAAACAGGAAAACGAGGAATCACGTTGTACAAAATAAGAATAGAAGAAAATAACCAACACCAGGGGTGATGGATATGCAGCAGCTATGTGAGTTCAACCACCACTGTGTAGTAAGCATCCCATACATGTGGTGACAAAATTCCTTGAGCATATGAATAAAATGCCGTGTTTCACACCAGATTACGTAGGTTGCATTAAGTACCCTTCCTGGAAGACAGCTACGAGCTGGGGTCAGTAACGGGAACCTGACCGTTGGCTTTTCCACGGTTGAGTCAACCAAACTTGGTCCTCTTTGTCGTAACAAACCTCGAAACCCAGGGCAGAAGCGCTCTTGTTGTTCCCTTAGAAAAAGTAGCAGTTCGTTTTAGCTCACTGACCTAATCGCTTTACTGCTGTTCAAACCTAATCTGGTGTTGATCCGATGGATAGCTCCTGACAGAGTAACATCACTTAGTCAGTGAAATTTCGGAGATTAGTTATAGAGATGGTCATCAAAAAGTAAAGTCTTAAAAACTCACCCTAGCTGCCAAGTTATTGTGGGCATCTAGAATGGCGAACACAGCACCGTCCAATCCAAGAGCCTCCCAAACTCGTGCTGCATATGTGCAGGACAGATTCCTCCCGCCATAGTTCTCACCGATTTGCAGACCGAACAGACCGTGTTTAGTCAAGGTGGCAAGGGTTTCACGGTCTAATTGGTTGTCTCGATCTATTTCTGCACTGTTCACTGAGTGAAGAAACGCAGAGAAAAATGAACTAGAAAGAGGAGCAAGTGGCACAAACTAGGAACTAGTTGGTCATCGTTGACCACCTATCTGGCCAAATCCATATTCAAAGCACTATAGCGCTAAACCTTAGCATAGGCTAGAGAAAACGACACTGGGAGAAAATTGGCGAGGAGTGATACCTGAAATAAAACTGAAGGGAATCGTACGTACTTAGATCATGAGATGAGGCGGGATGAAATCCTTAAAATTCATCAGACGAGAGTACACGGTTTTTCGAAATCGGGCTTGGCTAGAGCGGATTATCTCTCAAGTAGAGAAAGGTTATTTTCAGCGAAAATGGAAATATGGCACTCTTCCTCGACAAAATCGTCAGACTGATTAGGAACTCTAAGAGGCACAAAACCCCTTTCATTGCAATCCCCCTCAAGGAGGCAAACGCCCTAGATCCTCAAATGACTGATTCACTCACCATCCTAATAGAAATGCACCACGTCTTTGGCCCAGACGACTTGGTGGATTATCGCTTCAAGGAGTTTATATCACAAACGCAGCTGCTACACTTATCCGCCAAGTTAGCAAAATCTTCTTGACTGGACTAGACTAAACCCATAATTTAGCCTCTAGCACGCATCCTTCATAGTTGAAATATCCACTGAAGCTAATATAGCTGAAGGATATGTGGAAGTAACACCCGATAACTCAACGTTTCTCCAGTTTCAAATGAGCAACATACAGTACAACATATGTATTCGTACTGACTTGTCGCGCTCACTGGTTCACACCTAAGTTTAACCACATTAAAAGACATCTGCACCTAATGACCCACACAATGAGAGAGGGCGGCTGGTGTTTCTCCAGCTAGCTATGCTAAATGGAAATCTCATTTTATTAGTGCGAAACCGTGGACTTTTATCGGATTGCAGACAGCATTGTTCGCAGCTCTTTGCCTTTTTCACTGGATGGTCATATGTGTTTGCTTGTGATTGTTCCACTGGCAAATTAGCTCTGCGGCACTTGGGGTCGATCGATCTTTGTTTGTCCGAATTCGCAGATTGTCTTAAACTGGAGTACTGACCAAACCAACAGGGCGTAGCTAATTACACAACTGAAGCCCGAGTTCACCTTCGGTAAAAGACTTCGCCGACTGGCTGGAGAAGTGTTTGTCAAATGCATATTACTATTGGGCGATAGTGTTACGGCTTGTAGATAATGGGTCTCATCCAAGGTTTTATGCGGCCTAATTACGTCACAACGATCAGAACAGAGGTTCACCAGTGCTTCTCGGCTTTTCAGCATAGATTGGCTTCACTTGCAAGACGAAACCTTCAACAAGAGGTTTGCCATGTTACACTAGTATATGTGAATCGAGGAGCGACGGAATACCTGGAGAAACATTTTCAGACAAAAAAACACAAAATTATATCGCAGCCTCACGAAAGCGGTTTGAATAACCCGGCACAAGATATGAAATGCAGTTCTTACTGGGCATCCCCTTTCCACGAAAAAACAGTGTGGAATTCTCCGAAGGTAGATTAGTAGTGTGTGAGATCATTCCCAGTGGTTGAGCCTCAAGCCTCGTGCACTGCAGAAAATCTTGGGGAAACCGCTGAACATCAGGATAATCCAAACGCACCTGCTATACTGAGTAGTAAGTCACGTCACACTTTAGTATTCGAGTTTCTTTGATTAAAAGCTGCACAGGGACCGGATGCTATCCACTGTGAAATAGACCGAGGTGTCTCACATTCTTGCGAAACTTCCTCATATTCCATTTCAACTGGGATCAATCGAAGGAAGCCGCCAGCCAAGTTAAAGTGCTTGACCCAGTCGCCGACATTAAAACATGAAACAGGTTGATGTTGGGACATGGGCATACCCGAAAGGAATCAACAAAGACTTTCTTCGCATCAAAGCACTATCACGAAGTGGGCAGCGCCTGATACCGGTATTGAGATGTTTTATCTAACTATAAACTACTAATAAAAGTAACAGAAGGAAAAATGAACGCACAACTGGATTAATTTCTCTCGATCCTGTCTCGTGCGGCGTCACACTTTATGAAACTCAGGGTTCAAACTGAAATAGCTCGCTTTCCATCTGAATCTCCATGTGACCGTTTTCTGCAAATTTTCAAAGATAGTTTCTTCTTGCAACCATTCAAAAATTAATCATGTTGGAACCGATTCAAGATAAGAAACGGATGCTCACTTTTCAGTCATCATGCAAGCGCAGTGGGGATAACCATATACATAAACTGGCCAGAGCTGCTTGGGAAAGAAATCTTTGCCAGGCAGAATGGCTTTTAGTTTGAACCACGCATAAACGTCTTGTTTTTTTTGCGGCGAAATGCACGCACCTACAGATTACTTTGGTGTGTTTACCGCGGACAAAGGCAACGACCAGCTGTTAACCTCGTCCGATCCAGATTGAATATCCTTGAAGTCTCACTACTCACGAAATAGTAGTAGGACGTTTATGACCCGGCTACGGATGAGTGGCAGCGGGTGGCCACGAGAATTGGTGTTCGAAGCAGTCGGCCAGCGGTAGAAGGGTTTTTTATTGAAGATGGTTGTGACACTCTGACCCTTGAGAATTTCGCTCACAGGTGGTTTCCGTGGACCAGCCTCACGGATAAATTAGGGTAATCCTCGGGCATCCCCGGCTTTATGTGCCTCTTCCATTTTCTTAGCCTTCCGTGTCTACCAGGTTCCACGGTCGACGCGCACGCTCACTTCCACTTGACGTCTGATAATTCGTCGGGCCAGCTAAGACATTACCCCGAAATTCAATCGGTGTCACTTTCCTGTCTGATATCCAGTGCATGAGCGGGCCTGGTAGCGCCGTGCCACAGGCAAAACTCCTGTGCAAAGGTGTGTCGATCTCGTTCCAGCATGAATTCACATCTCATGGTGGAGCAGTTGGAAGAGACTCCAGAAAGCGATACTGGTAAATTAATCTAAAATCCGGATCCGCCAGCCTCTCAGTTGCTAAGCAACTAGTTTGCATCTTACGGGGCCTTGGAAAACCAAGAGAGAAGCGATTCTGGACGAGCGCGTGGTCAGAATTCACCAGTGTGTTCCAAAACGAGCGGCAGTCAGTTATTGATCTGTACTATCGATAACTGATGGCGGCGTGATCAATTTTAGTTCGTAGCCGGTACTCTGTTTCAGGACACTATGTGGTCATGAGGTTATTTCGGAGGTTAGTACTACATAAAAA
This sequence comes from Opisthorchis felineus, assembly GCA_004794785.1. Lineage (NCBI taxonomy): Eukaryota > Metazoa > Platyhelminthes > Trematoda > Opisthorchiida > Opisthorchiidae > Opisthorchis > Opisthorchis felineus. The sequence goes on from SJOL01010102.1 coordinate 265,842, forward strand.
CAGCACGCGGTCAGCACATAGCGGAAGCAATCACCATCACAAGCATCGGAGACAACAAAACCAGTTTTGAAATTGATGTTTCAACGCCATACAACCACAAAGTGTATTTAATTATATTCAAAGCCTGAAAGTGAAAGAAGAGAAGTGTGGACGAGGAAGGGATTTGGCGTTAGCCTACCAAAAGTACTCTGCGGTGCCTACGCTCCAAACGCTGTCTTCGTAATCTCTTTCACACCCTTCTGCCAAGTCATACGTTGTCCACCACACAGTTCGCGTTACTCTGAGGGAGCCGCGGAGAACAGTGCTAGTCTCGCTAGACAATGATTCGGTACATGATGTTGTTGTAACACATGACGAAGTGTAAAAATGTCGTCAACACAACCTTTACCCGCTCAAAATCCCGCCTAATTCTGGCGGATTAGGGTTTCGTGTGCCGCCGTATGACTACGAAGAATCAGAGACGCCAGAGGCCTTGTTACAACGTAAATCAAATTGACGCCCCTGTGGTTGCTACATTCACTGCGGGTGCCCTTTTGAACATGAACACTATTATCAACTCAACCCAATTATCAAGTTGTTCTCTCAGATAGACGCAGATAGGCCAGAAAGCCACCGGCCGAGTGGCTCCCCGCTGTCCTTGAACACAGCAGGTGGCAGGTCGCTGCGACTACAGGCCTGAAGAAACTTGAGTAGAGATATACAATCGGACACTTCTGAAGCCGAAGGGGGCTCCATATTTGCAGTTCATGTTAAAGGCTGATAGTCCAGACTGAAAGCAACAGGCGGTCGAGTGAATTCTCGTTCGAAGTATTGCGCCTAGAAGCAAAAGCGCTCTTCTTTGTGGTATATTAGAGAGCCATTGTGGTCCCGGCTGAGTTCATTGACAAGAGGCCTTTCAGGACATGTCGAAAGGATCAAGCGGAACAACTTGCGGACATTGCCAGTGTTTCTCGCTCCGTCCATCTCTTCGGCCTTCCGGATCCATAGAGGTTCCCGGTCTTCTTGGACACTCAATTTTATCTGGCGTAGAATGATGCGGCAAGTTAGGTTGTGGTGGTGAACGGAAAAAATCCGTCGCATGGCCCCCACCTAAGCTATGGTCCTGTCGGAAATCCAACCCTTGGAAGGGACAGGCTGGGTTGTACCGCAGGTAGAAGTCCCGGCATCACGTACAGTTTTGGATCTCTGACTCCGGTGATAGCTGATATCGGATTCCGGATTAGCATGCAGGCGTTTGAGAAGTAGGTTCAAACACGTTCGTTTGATTTTGAGGTTCATGAGCTTCTCAATGGTCACGCATTGTACGCGTGTTTTGCGTGCACCTGAAAAGCAAAATGAAAAGGAACAACGGACAACTGCATGATCGGAGTATACGCAGGTGTTTCAGAACGGACGGCAGGCAATCGACGCTCATCACCCGTAGCTGATGACAATGTGTTCTATTTGGATTGGACGATAGATCGTTGGTAGTCAACGATTTCGGCTGTTGTGGAAATTGGTATCGGAAAGGAACAGTCTGTGGTCAGCATGGATCTGCAGCAGGCGCCCTCAATTTTCCGCGCGTCTCGTGTCCAGCCGAAGACGACCATTCGACTGGGCCTAAGCGGCGCTAAGCTTACCTACCACAGCGTTCATGTCATCAGCGACCACATCAAATTTTTAGTTCCTAGCCCGTTGTGAAATAGCATCCAGTGTGTCATAGAAACTGTTTTTGGCAGATTAAGAGTTACAGTCCGTGGTGGTGTAAGCCAATACAATAAACAGGGAGCGAGAACCCTTTTTCTTAAGATTATTTTACGGATTTTGTCAAAGGAAACGCGAGAAGGCGACTGTCAATGGGTATCCAATCAAGTAGAAACTTCTCCGCTCGATGGTCCGAAACAATATCCACTCCGGTCTGTGCAGTTTCAGCGGGCTCCGTCTCACCAGAGGTGTACTGCCGGAAGCGGGGAAAGAGCAGGGGGCAATCAGTTCACTTACGGCGCCAGCAATATACATCAATGCAGAGGGAATTCTACGTACGAGGAAGAGCAACTAATTATTCTGTTCGTTTCAGTGTGCGAATATTAAAGGCAGCTAGTAGATCGGCTTTCGGAGCGTCAAAACTGACTTCGACTTGTTTCAGGCGGTTACTGAAGAGGGATATGCAGAAGCTGAAGCTGATCGTGATGCAAGGCGAACGAAGCCGTCAGTCCTAGTGCTGGGACCGGCACAGGGAGTACTAACATTGTGGTGGGGTCGAGTGTATTTGAGACATGGTTGTCCACCAGACTGAGTTAAAGCATTGCAAAATTTCAATGCGGTTCACCGGTTGTTGTGTTTTCTTACATCCAACTTGAGTTATTTTCCACCGGATCCACAACCTGGCAGATTTCCAAATATGCAAAGTCCTTTGACATGCATCAGAGCGATCCGAATTGTATTCAGCTTGATGTGACTTTTTTCTGAGCCGTAAATTACCCATATCTCCTTGCCACACGGTGATATATTCGATTAGATGTCTGTGTCCACTCCTAGGATTAATCTATGCGGCAACCGGAATCCGCTCCATATTGGACTGTATGTTTGTCAGAGAAAGTTCTAACGCTACATAGATGGTCAGTAAGCTTCAACAACCATCGTTTAGTGGACTTATTACATTGGTTCATTATTGGTTCATTACATTGGTTCTTTGCAGGATGGAGGCACAAGCACTGATAAAAGTGGTAAAAGTTTTTCACGACAGCTGGGATAAGATGGCCATCATTCCCGAGTTGATGCGGTTTGGTTGACCCATTTTTCTCTGATCCTTGCAAATGCGACATTGTGTTTGTATCGACTTTCTTCTGTTGTTCCAGTACAGCAGAGCGAATAATAATGGCTAGTCTCTCGTACCTTCCCTAGGCCACCCAGTTGGTTTTTACTGAGTTCAGCGAGGTTTATGCGCTGGCGTTCGAGTTCTCGTGCAAGAAAACCAGTTCGTCTTTCAGACTTGTCCACTCTACGTCAACCCATGGGGATTTTGACGTTCCAAGTTTCGAAAAGGAAGAAGACGCACCCTCCCTCTCTTCACAGTCTGGGTCATGTGCGGGAAGGTAGAGCAATCTGACTGCTTAGCCTAGAAATGAAGGCTTATTTCATGTACCCCATCCCGAGTCTTTGACTTCAGGTTCTGACCCAGAGGGCTGTGGAGGGCTTACTTAGCCATATGGCGCAGGGAGTAAGGCAAGGACGTCTGGCCCATGATGCTAACACATACAGCAGGCACCTTTTCAACATCAACTGACTTGATTTTTGGAAATATTTCGATCGTATTGGATGATGTGCCTATTTTTAAGGTAAACCCTTTACAAGACCGTTTACGGGGGAACATAGCAACACTGCTTCCATAATTATGAAGATTCTGGTCGTCTGGGGGAAACACCCTAGCATTTTCCCATTCTTGTCGCAGCGAAAAGCAAAACTTTATCCCGAGAATGCCTCGTATTGGGAGTTCTCGTAGTACTTAGGCTAGGTGCTCTTCGTTGGGCTGCCCCCCACTGACCTTTCTAGCATGGCAGAACCTTGATGGAATGCGTTCTATTCGGTGTACCCGGCAGGGTCACTACAGCACTGAAGCCCGAACACCATGAAAAATTGGCAGTTAACCGGCAAAGTCGAGTCAATGTCAACTATTTCCACAATTTTTTGGCAATTTGCCATGACCTGGTACATGGATGCTGTGCCACGAGCATGCCTCCTCTCGAAAAGAAAGCACTGTCCATGAAAGACCAAAACAACTCTCCAATGGTGGACCCTTTTTGAAGACAATTATAATCCGGTTGTATTAATTCACTAATAATAAATATACAATACACACCTACCTTGAAGAACAAGATTTTTCACCCGTTCATGGAGTAGACTGGCTTTGTTGACATCTTCTATTTTTGGTAATTCTGGATAATCAAGAAGTTCCTGCAAAAATAAACAGAGCCGCCTACATTTACACGTGCCTCTAATGTAGGTACATACTGGCCTTAAGCAAAACAGCAAAGTTGCTCTGAGAAATGCATTCGTCCCCGACCCAACAAGATGGTAAATTCCACAGGGAGGAGAATGCTAGGCAGAAAGTACAAATGTTTCACGGTCCTCTTACGCACGACCGGTGAACCGTGAAGATTTTCTCGTTACAGTGGCAGACAAGAAGAATTAGATCGGTTTAGAATTGTATTACATCCCTATCTGATAAAAAGTGCAAAAAGAATCTTATTTGACCAAGTAAATGTCGTTCTTCTCCATTTGGTTTATGTGACGGACGCAGTAGAATAGGTCACGGGAATCAGTAAATTACACTGCACAGCTTTTACGAGGATATTAAAGGGTTGATAACTAAACTTGCATCTAACTTCCTTATTTCAGCTGTCACGAATCAGTAAACCGTATAAGCAGGGATGGTCCGTACTGTGGAAAAGTAAGTTTTCTAACTCACACTAAGATTGTCCCTATGGGTTAGCGGGAAGAATCTCGCTTCTATCGAATTTCGTGCATCCAACACTCAAACACCAATGGCTATCTCTAATTGAGCTTTCTTCCTGCAGGTGAAGTCAGTCCATGCCAAAAAGCCAAGGATCGACGTATACCTGTTCTATCCTTGTTGGGAATCATCTACAGTGCGTATGTCCCGAACCGTCAGCGAGATTCGAGCTCGCAAACTCGCGGCTAGTCGCTGAAGAATAAACCATTAGACAACTACCAGCGGTATGGTCCACTCACACTTAGACGGGACAAGAAAACTGTCATTCAGCGTCCGGTATCTTCAGTAATTTCATGAGTCGATGGATGTCCAAAACAGCGTATTGAAGAAACATAATTACGGTGATCCTCGTTTTAAGGGGACTAACTGATCAACCAAGAGCAACACGCTTGTGCTAACTCAAATCAGCGAATTCCGCCAACGGTCGATTCGTCTAAGTACCCCTATGATGGTTCTCTCGTGAAGTGCGTTGATAAAACAAAAGGGGGATCAAATACAGAAGGTTGAGGTTATATATGAGTCGGTTACATCAGACAAGCACTATGTGTTTTCACATAATCCAGAGGTCGATAGAGAAATTCAGCCTGACGGGTTCATGACAGCACTCAAGCCGAATTGTGCACATTCTGCAATTCCATTCGGGTAAATCATGCACGCCAATAGTTATATTCCAACCAAGGCCAAAATCATGGTCTGCATATAAGCAAAAGCATCCAAAAAGACCTTTTGCTAGCGACGTGAGAACAAGCTTAACTAGTTTTCCTCAGGTGATCCTACTCAGTGCACGCAGTCCACTATGTGACCGCTAACAGAGCGCGCGAAAGCCGTCAAATATGGTCTGGACTATCATGAACCTATGTGAAGACGTAGGAACTACACAGTCTTTTATATTCCAAACACTAGTATGTAGAAAATAGGTAACACTAGGTAAAGAACTAGAATTAGGATGAAAAATTAGATGTCGAGGCCCACGGTGCAGGTGACATGCGAGTTCTTACGCAAGACTATGCTGTTCTGGCTTGAGTTTAAAAGAAGGAATGTATACTGTCAAAATGAACAATCAATGTTATTGTCATAAGTATGAAGATGCTTGCTCTCCTGTTTGACATCCTTCCAATCTTATTCGATTCTCATTGGAGAATCAGAAAAATATAAGTATGAAAGAGAAACTTGTTTTACTTGCCAGATGTAGCTGTCCACGGAAGAGATCTGTCAATAATGAAGCGGAAGAATAATCTGCGACAGAAGTCGATCGGGGTGGTGATATGGCTTCGACCTCAAGTGAACCTTGACGGGGCCATAGTCGTTTTGGCTTATCCGGCACATCCTGAGGCTGATCTTGCTGTGTGACGGTCTGGGAAAAACGTCTGAACTGCTGAATGCCGTGGTACCGAAAAAAGCCACGGTTGAGTTCACAGATCTCGACGAGAATGCCGTGGAAGCGAGAAAGCCTCCCGTAATACGACTGAAACGAAGCAGAGAAAATACTAGCCGAAGTACATCCAACAGAGCAGAGCAACCCGTTGTCACTCCGGAACAGCCAAAAAGGATATCAGACACTATATCTTCTTGAGCCCTGCTTAACTGTCTTGGTGGAACCAGTGAATGCCTAACCCATGTTCCTAGTTAAAGGGCTCTCCAACAAGAATGCTGAGTGACACATTGTGCACTAACCCTCCGTGAGAATCACCTGAGACGATTCATTCGACAGTTAAAAAAAGCTTACTACTTACACGGACAAGCGTGACAAATTTACTGACAGTGACTATCTCCAGAAATAAACAAAACAATCACAATGACGTAATTTGTGTCCCGACTGAGGACGACACGATTTTTGTTCACTTAAGCAGAAATGAAAAGATGAAACTACTTTCTATTGCCAACCGCCTGGATCCTAACTTCCAATAACCGAGGAAGTATTTTCCCTTCCCTTCAGCCATTTTGAATCAAAATTTGATTCAAAGAACTCTCATGTACTGCTTACTCAAAAATTGCAACTAAGTGTTCAGTTTCCGAAAGCTTCGAGGACCACAAAAGATCGACCACCATCCTGTCGATCACTGAATTCGCAACTGGTTTTCTGTACGGTCGGGAAACTTTCTATCGGGTTACAAACCTTATTATACACGACTGATTCCTTGGCATTTGTATACGAACTACAAAAGACGGGGGAGCCCTGAAAATGTCCGAGGGATTACGACTGAGAGATTCAGGGGGCTTTGGACTTCTGATCAGCCCAAACAAGTGAAAAACTGGTGGCATACTGAGGATTTCGACTAGACGGCTACGCAAATATGTTGTGCGTTCCACCGTTCTACAAGGCTCGAACAACTGAACTTCAAGGATAAGCCCGAAGTTATGGTTGAGGTGTGCGAAAGTCTGCTGCATTTTGTAAAAAGCCTGGAACCGATAGACTGGACATTGTTTCAGAAACGTCTGCATGACGATGTATGGATGTATTGCCGGGTTACGGTTCGCCCTTGTCACAAAACGTTTGCCAGGCCAAGTGAGTAGAGTTTTACAACTGACGGTGGACTAATCGGTAAGGCTTATATCTAATAGTAGGATGGATCAGTGTTAGATGTCTACTAAAAGTTTTTGTTAACTTATGTAGGCAACCAAGTGCTATGATCGACTGCTAGGAGAAAAAAACACGAATTTGGGTCTGACTCTGGGTCTTGCTGTTCAAGTTCTTCAGCCTCTGGTTTACCATGGGTGCCGTCCACAAATTTTGTGTGGGCGAGTCCACGATACGATTCCATTAAAATGACAACCACACACCCCTATGTTTCAACTCACCTGATCGAAAACCATTTTCCAAAAGCCGGTAAGCACTATTTTATTCACATTTCGGTTACCAGTCGCTGGAACATGAATCGTAGTCACTACCGAAAATGTTCACACTCTCGTAACCTTTTTAGGCTTCATGTCCCGCCACTGTCAAATATTTGGCCGGTACATTTCTTGGTAATAAGCCCATCCTCATGCGATCACCAACTATGGTATGCATTCCCTGGCCCATTGCCCTACGCAAACCTAGGTGTAGTCATGACACTGCGACCAAGAGGCGATCCTTCAACTACACTAATGGTGAGCGTAATGTTTCCTCTTCTTCGAATAATCTCAGCTGTGGTGTGCGGAACGGCCTCTGTCCTGGTCTCGGTACTTAAATCAATATCCTGTTATCGAAGCTTTTATTCCAAAGCCAGAAATTACCCTGTTATAAGTCGTCAATTTCCGAAATGTCTCTCAAACGATGCACGATAGAACGTAAATTGTCTTTCCTCACACTGCGCAATACTAGGTGGAGGGATTAACTATCAGATGGAACCAACAACGCGAAATAGACGCAGATACCTTTCCGCTGTCCGATTACATCGTTTTCTATTCCGGAAACCTCAATGTTCGTTCACACGTTATGAATCAAATCTAACCAACGTCTACTTACTTTTAACTACTCACGAGTAGCTTAGTTATTTTCCTAATAATTTTTCAATCGTTCTCTTTCGTGTGGACCGTTGGTGTCCTCGTGTACATTGTTTACTAGCCAAAAACGTGAATCCGGCGCTTCTGGAGTTCTGTTCTGTTACCTTTGATAAATTCGGTCCACATGGAAAAAGTCTTGTGGCATCAAACCGGTAACCCGTGTATGGGATGACCACTGAAACGGCTTGCGTGTTTTTGTGTCACCTCTTTTCCCCATGGTTCTGCATACTGCTCTCTAAATACCATAAAAAATCTTCCCGCTCTCGTTCCCCTGGGCCGTACTTAACGTTTGACAATGCCGTTTGCGGTTGCAGCCGTTGGGCACATTTGATGTGACAGTCCATTCCCATACAAACTCACTCTAAAGCACTCGCTGTAAATGAAGACTAACCGGACGGTCAGCATACAATGAGATTCAAAAGATCCCCATAAAGCGACTACCTTTCAGCCCCCAAATACAAATCCGCATTATATCGCTGGTAGTTCCAATTATGATCATTTTCTAAGTAAAAAGCAATAATCGTCATAATTGGACGCTTTATAGATGCTCCATGGCTCATTAAAAAGGTTATTCCATGAAACAGGTTTTATTCTCCCATACCCTGTCATTTCACTTACTAGGAAATTGGTCAGTGGAACAGCAACGTGAACTAACTAAGAGTAGTTAAGTGCCTTACCGAATTTGTGCTTCCACCGCCCTGTTTTGAAGTCCTTCTCTTCCTGTCTTGGCACACTTATTCCGATTAATCCAAATCGAAGAAGCGCCGGGCACAAGCCCTACTCTTCTAAGTTTGCCAGCTGTGCTTGTTCTCCACCGTACAGGACATTTGACATGCGACGACAGCGCTACCAGTACTCCACGCTTGATGCACTTAAATTATTTAATCCGAATAGGCGAAGAAATTGTGCCTGAGAAAAGTGTGCGGCTTTCGGAACGGATTGGACAACCACTCGGCAACTGCTGTGCCTGTGCCCGGCGCTGACTTACCCGTCAAGACTTACCAGTCAGGTAGGGCCGCGGAAGCTCATGGGACAAGATGTGGTCAATAGATTTGATGAATTTGCATCGGACACTTGTATTAAGTCTTTCTCCTGTCTTGGAGCGATTATTCTAGCGTCGGACACACACATATCTCTCACACACGAACAGCTTCGCTTGTCTAGAAACGATTATTCAAGCTCATCCCGTACACATCACCTCATGTATCGGAGGACTGGAGTCCTCATATCGATAGGGTCAAGGATATACACTGAAAAAAAGCCTTTGTTGCTATGCAGAATAACCAGAAAAATAGGGCCATGCAGGAGGACTATTCGACGGATAGCGATATAACTCCAGCATGAAAAAATATGAAAATTTATCTCCAGTCTAGTGCTTCTCCTTGGCGTGAGCTAGTCAGACTGAGCACCTCACGACAAAGATAGAACTGACAAAAAACTGGTCAAAAGTGGACGAAATTCCCGAAAAACCCGCACCCGTATATAACTAATGAATATGCATTCCAATTAAGCTCCAAAGGCTCATTGAAATGGAAATGACTCATGGCTCACTAAATGGAAACCGGGACAGTTGCAACATAAAAACTTTCTTAGGTAAGTTGTGGCTGAAGTCTTCCCACAATCCAGGTATATTTCAGCATAACGGTGGATAAGATGCAAAATTCTGCTTTGCTGCAAGTAAGGCTTGACCTGGACATATACTGAACCGTTACCTCGTAAACAACAAACGAAAGCATTCCACCGTTTGAATTGCACCACATAACAGAGCGCAAGTTCCTAACACCATCAGTTAAGTGTTCAAAGCCCACTGAGTATTGACTGCATAGAACGTCGGCAGAGGACTTCCTGCGGTTAAACGGGGTAAAATCATGTATGATCGCAGATTAACCATGAGTCCTTGCCAATGCACCTTTTTTACACGAATTTAATTCCACATAGCCTTATCTTTGGATAGCCACACATCACTCATACGGTTTTGGTTTCGCGTTTATTTGTCGTCCGCCTATTTTTACGTCAAGCCGAGAAGGAATCCCCATCCGAGTGGTGTAGAAATCAGATATCCCAGAGTTATGGATGCACTCATTCACATACTTCAATATGACCTAGTGTCAGCATCCCACACAAATCTAACAATGGAACAGATTACCCAGTCGACGAGCCGGTGATTCTAAAACGAACCTCCGATCGAAAGAAGTTGAAAAAGGGCAACAACAAAGTGCTCCAATGGGAAATCCAGTGCATGAATAACTCATTTGAGCTCGTTTCAGTTTAGTTCATCAGCAAAAAGCGATGTATTAAAGATGCGATGTTTCCGGCTACTACGGTTTCGGTCATCGGAAAATAGAAGGTCAGATCGCTCGCCAAAGTAGAGAGGCAACAGTTAGAAAAGAAGAAAACTGAACAGCACGGACAGAGCACAGATTTACGCTGTGCGTAAGACAGAAATCTTTCAAATGAACGACGCACAGACACATCAGTAGCATGCTTCCGGTTGGCCAGAGCACGAAGGTCATCATCCGATTATCATCCATTGAGTCAAGGATTACAAGAAACTCAGATGGAATTATCAGAATGATACACCGAAAGTCGACGGTAACCAACCTATATGATGTATGAACATACACATTTTCATATAAACATACATCAACAGGTGAGGCCCGGTTGAGCTGAGCAGACTGCACAAAAACCTTCACAGTGCACCGGTTTGGGTTGTTGAGCCTAATGGCTAATAGCCAGGAGGTAACGTCTAACGGCCTTAGATCCTGTTACATGCTAAATTATTTGGAAAGCGTCGTTTTTGTTCATCTGGCGGTTTGCATACCACAGAGGTGACAGAATAGCGCTACACCCGAATCTAACACTACCAGTATTCGTTCGAGCAGAACGAGTGTACTCCCTTACGCGTTCAAACAGATGCGCCGTGTGGTTTACGTCAGCTGCTCTACAGGAACAAACGAATTAGTACACAACGAGCGGGGATGCAAAAAGTAACGCTTTCTCCATAGTTTGCAAACGGAACCGAAGAAGAAGTCAATCGATCCAACCGAATGAAATGCTTAATATAAAAGTCTTGTTAATTGATGAGTGAGAAGATAGGCCATCGTGTTCAATTTATGGGGAATCCTCATGAAGATCGCTTTCTTGCCAACCGAAGTTTGCGTGTCTGTAATGAGTGGCTCCGGACAGGCGTTGTGAATCAACACATTTTTGATGTAGCTCAGTTCCACGCCGTGCGTACTTGGTGAGTTCGCTCTGTCAAACACCGTACGATATTCTGCTACTGTTTTAGTGGTACTAAACTGAGAGCGGAAGTAATGGCCGCATCATGTCTTGTGTACTGTAAAGAGCCATCGTTGCGCTGCTTCAGAAGTATACCAAGAAGGGATAAAGCTGATATTATTTAAGCGTACCCAGACAAGGCTGAAAATGTCATCAACGTACCTCGCAGTAGCATTCTTTGTACAACCGAACTAGGACCAGTGTACTCTAGTTTTCTCATTAATACGTCAGCCAGCAATGGGCCCAGTCGGAAAACCATCACTACTCCAACTTTTTGACAATAAATGGCACGACGGAATTTGAACTGTATAGTTTCAGTACAAAATAAAAACGGTGCCTTGAAGTCTCCGGTGAAAATACCCGGGTCAACCTGTTTTTGCTCAGTGCGGTGACGCAAACAATGGGTTCTAGCAGTGAACATCGATGACAGGTTCAAACCAACCAGAAGAAATACACTATCCCTGGGAGCTAAGCGTAGTGCGATAAGGCAAGCTGCAGTGGAGATCCTCGACGGTCTATGACTCAGTACTTCGCGGATGATCGCGATAAAAACTTGGCGTATTCGGAACTGGTCTGGAACGTCAAATACACACTGGTTCTAGAGGTTCATTCTCTCCTTCGGAACAAACCAGCCTCAAGAATTCCTTTGGCTCAGTACTTCCGTGAACCGCAGAACGCCTCTAAAACCGCAGGAAAATAATGTGAATTAACCAAAAAAAAAAAAGCCATCCGTACCTTACCTAATCGAAGTAAGGAAGGAGAGAAAAATGAACTAGCAAAGGTCACCACAATCTTATAAACGGTGTACTGCCTTTAGTTCCTCCAAGGTCACCAGAACAGGCACAGATACTAATCCTGCAGCAATCCCCGTAACTGCTTCTTGCTCGGGGACACAGGTTATTAGGTGTGGAAAGAGGATATTAAATACACCCAGTTCCTAGCCTGGTCAGGGGACAGGCACGGTTCAGGCAAAAAATCCTTACAGTTAAACGTAGATTACCTCAAAAATAAACGATAAGCGGTAGGTCGAGGGAATCCAGGAATTCTGAATAGCATCATCAGTTTGAAATCAAGGCATCAACCCAATATTAATGTGAGATAGTCAAACCGAGTCCACTTGGGGATGATTAACAAGATTGTGCTATTGAGCTGGGATTTTCACTCTGAACAGAATGAGTCCAAGCATATCGAAAATATTCTCCCCGTAAATGCTCCAAACCAGGACATTGGGTTTTCTCTTACTTGTCTGCGAAATACACGAGTATGTGCATAATACTACGTGTTACTAGACCCAAACTACTTGCTTTCCAATGCCTGAGCATGGATTTCGGGACCCACCCTTTCTAATTTTGTCCTTGGCTTCCTTATTATTCCGACCGGTTATACCGCAGACAGAACCGTATCGATAGTACCGAGAGAAAACCCAACGGCACCATAGCTTTTTCAACTTTTCTGAAAGAGGATTTCCTCCAAGCGACATATCTAATCGACCGCGCGCAGTCTAACTTAAACAGATTACCTTCACTCAGCCAACAAGCATCTCAATTGACAATCAACAACGAAAACTGGTTATTAAGGTGTTTTAGCTGACGATGCGGCGTGACAGTAGGCCTCTGACTTTAGCCAACTTGATGGGTTTTTGACAAGTGCTTGGGTCGAATCATACTTTATTGATCAGGTCTCGAGATCAGCTGTTCCAGGTTGGCATAAAACGACAAAATGAGGGACATAACAGGTCATCCACAAGATTTTCCCCACAAAACCAGCTTTTGCCAATGACAACAAACGGCCCCTGATTGTCGTCTAGATTAGTACAGCCTATCACTTGTCATGAGATACCAAGCAACAAGGGGTTCAAAAGACGGAATTCTATATACCACTAAACTGAACCGAACAAACAACCAATACGAAAAGACTGTATCGTCGCTAAAGATTTAATATTCAAAGGACTGAAAAACAGCGGGAATTCTAACAATATACACAAACTAATTTCAGTTTGGTTCATCTGTTTTTTGAGGGCCAGATCCTAGGAGGGGAGAGCGTACTACCTCAATTGGTTTGGTAGAACTATCGGTTAAAAGTTTCAATTCTTGGGTTTTTTGTTCATCTTCAAGTAAATCTTGGGTCGTCCGCTCCTCTTCTGCAACTAACAACCGGCTAGCTTGTCTGTCTGCAGGATCGTACACGTCCAGTCGACGTGGTGGTATCAAAGCGGCTGCGACATATCGACCCTCAGAATTGAGGAAGTTGAAAGTTCCAACGGCAGCTTGCTGCAAATTGTGATTAGGAAGGGAGATCACAGAAATAAATAGTGACCGCGAATGACTACATCGATTGCCGAGCGGCAAGAGGCTCAAGTAAAGTAACTAAGAAAATCAGTAGGTGTTTGCTTACTCAAATATTACGATCGATACCGTAGACGAGAAGATTCTGATCCTAACCACCACTATCGCCACTGGGGAGTTCAGATACAAAGTATCCTTTGAAACGCAAAAAGAGAACAGATTTTTTCAACAAATAGGTTGCTCGAAACAATGTAGTCGTACCATAAAATCGGCACCTCGGTCAATAGCCCAACCAAACGAGACTACTTTGACCGGGTCCTATGACCGGTTTCTGTGAAGTGTGCTTAGTACTGTCACCAAGGGAAGAGCCGATATGTCTCCAAGACGAGAATGAATTTGCTAGGTGACTTAATAACAATATACAATTGGCTAATGACTGTCTCCAGATTGCCATTAATTGGCCAGTACAAATCGTACTTATACATGAAAAAGAGAGACACAAGCAGCAAGCGAGTATAAAGTAAAGGGAAGTCACTCGGTCATATTTAAGTACCTGTGTACATGGATGCATGCATACTGCTGTCACCTTCCTAGTGATGTTTGAACCGGATTACATTAGTCCTGTCCTGAACGTGCAGATAGTTTAGCAGAAGAGTATCCACTAGTCTTGTCTGTTTGCAAGGACTGGATGTCCACAGCCTAACAACAACTGATTCAGGTGTTTCCAGGGTACACGTGCGTATATGTTTGGATTGGGGTGAAAAAATCTATATCTGACTTTAAAAGCAGCATTCGTATCTACCCTATAGCCTACGTCGACCAAGCGAACAATAATGGCGCTTTAAGTGTTCCTGTGCTATTACCGGGCAAGCTTTTTGGATATGGTTCACGAGTGTGAGTGGCAAGCTGACAGATTGCACGACCGACGTATGAAGCAAAACAGATATACCTGAAGGAGTAAACAATCATGCATGAGGTCAAAACCAGTAGCTTATCCTTTTTCCTTCTCACTCTGTACTCGCTTGTTGTTTGTGTAGGTCTCTGCTTTATTCACACATAAGCGTGTACTGATACTCAGGTGCTCCATTGATGGATGAGCACACATTTACTTTCGACCCTAGTTCAGGGTTTACTAGCGTCAACTTAGGCTCATTTTACATAAAAAGCCTCATCCCAGCAGCAATAATGGGAAACAATCAGCTGAGGGCTAAAAGTTTCACGGTCAATGAAGCTCGGAGGGGAGATGTCAGAATCATGGAGTATGGTGGAATTGCTTGTCTCTCTTGAATGTACCAGTTTTGAGCAGTATTTCTCCGTATATCCCCTGAGCAACCTTTGGGTAAGGAAAAAAAGTCAGCTGCTTGTTCGGTAGAACGAAATCTGTGCAGGAGACTCACTCAGGTGATAAAATATGCTGAGACCTAGTGGAGTTAACTCAGGACTTCTTGTCTTATACAGTAATACTCAAAGATGGATACTTCCAACCACATAGTCATCAGTAAGAAAAGTATCCTTTCCAGTAGTTGAATCTACTATAGCTGAGCGGAAAAGACAAGTTTGTGCTCCCCAAGAGAAAACGTATTAGAGAGGAGCTTTTTACCGGCCTTTTTTTACGGTTGCTATCACACCATACATGTAAAGTGAATTGCCACAATATTACGTTTTTAGTGCGTGACTGTCCATCACACTCCCCTGTCACCCGTGCCCGCTAGAACCACTATACGCCCCCAGTACATAGGCAGTTTCTGGTTAGATAACCAAACGTATGAGCACATAAAAAGCCTGGGAAAATAACCAGATCAGAACGATTATCCCTTGCTTACAACACTGTAGCAAACACGACAGAATAAGAAACACAGACGGATTCCTCAGCTATTCAGTCATGCCTAGCGTAGAGAATCCCAGAATACTGGATACCCACACATCAGAAGGAATCTGTATAGTGGCCAGAACCGATTCATATCAGAGCAATAACTAAGCGCATGTACACATCTGCATACATGCATGTAAGCCTACGAAGTGGAACGAAAAAATACTGACTTGTGTGATGCGGTTTCCGGCAACCAATCTTTTACGAAGTAGACTATCATAACCAAAGCCTGGCTTACCGTAGGAAGCACTTCCACACCAAGATTGCGTTTGTTGCATATAGATAATATCCGTGGGTAATCAACTTGAACGCTGGTTTCTCCCTTGCCAATCACCAAAAACTCTTGTATTAAGCAACAATTAGTAGAACAGTTACAAACCTAGCTTTGGCTCCAATAAAAAGAAAAGAGACAATGAATCTTCGTTGATGTCACTCGCGTCGCGCACCTTAAAGACAACTATTAGACGTCAGAACAATCTCGAATACATACATTCCAGCACATGGCGTTCCTGGGAAATGCTGCACATGGTCCAATGATTCGTGTCCCTGAGTTCAGAATGAAGCCATGCTGATTATACGCTATAAAGTAAACTCCAGCAGATCCGTAGTTGACTATATCGGCTTCTACTGAAGGTGTCTGTTTTCCAGGCAGAACAAGGTGACCAATATCGCCCGACCTAGATGAATTAATCGAATCACGGCTACCTTACCCAAAGCGGACTGATGAACTGAAAATGTTGTTACGATAAATACTGGCGATTCTCCGAAACATCAGAAGTAGTAGAAGGATGCGGATTTTCCTACACAGTATTCATCGCTGATCGGGCAACTTGGAAGAAATAGAAAACGACAGAAAATGGACTGCATATATGAAAACGTTTCTCCAGCTGCCTCGACATGATTCAGGTTGGGCGCTTGACTCACTGTCTCAGTTGTTACCATAGGGTCTACAGATGAATCATTTCGTGTAAGTCCTGTTCATTCCCACATAATAATGACACAAGCACGAACAGCGGCTGCATGGAACCGATCAATCCCAAGGATACTGACGGTCACGTAGTGTTGAATGGAGCCAGACCCATCAAGCATCAAATAGCGATTTGTGAGGCATCTGACGGTGCGGATTTTAGTGCGGATCAACGGTAGCCGCCACTTCATCCAAGTATTGAAGCTCAACGTAAAAGCATAGGGGCCCAAATTGGGCATTCAGATCACCTGCCATGATAACTATATCCGTCCTCACTCATTTGCATATCATTTTGGTTTTGACGGGAGACCCACCTGGAATCCAGCTGAATCTCTCGTTTGTGATGTTTTTAAGCAACTGAATGTGCTGCACAAGGCTGTCTCATGTTTCAGTTGGCGGAAACTCGGGCACTGCGCCTACCTGATGAGCCCCAAGAAGGTCGAAACTGGTTGTGGGCTGTCGAAGAGCTTTCAGCAACCTCATGAGCAGTGTGTTACGTCCATATATCCATCCTACTTGCTGACTGAAGCAGTCGTGAGAAATATTGATAAAACTCGGGCTTTTAAGTCTCAGAGCTGCAGTCTGTTGGGACGTATGTTGATGGGACACATAAACACCGTTTATCGCATCGACCTGCAGTGATCTTTATTGAGCCAGACAACCGCACAATAAAAAGAGGATCGTTTACTGGGATACATTTCAGCAAGGCTTTTAGCTTTCGGGCTGAGTTCAACCCCATATCGTAGATACCAAGAGCCATTTCGTCAGGATCACCAAACACCCGAAGAGTGAAATGTGGAACATCTGAGCTCGTCCTAAACGGCTTGAGGTAAACGACCGAAGTGGGGTCATGTATGCGTGTTTCGGAGACAGATAATAAAAAGATAATCGTTCAGCTGTAGCACCCTTTCGGTGCCTAGCTGCCATGCCAACGGGAGAAGGCACGAGGGCTGGGATACTGCCAGGTTGCCCAAGCCTAGACAGAAAAAAAACACGTCGACAGATAGAGGAAGCAAGGTTTCAACAAAAGATACCTATTTCCCAATTCGACTTAGAGTACGGATATTGAGGGCTGCAACGTGGATCAGATCATCCGAGGTTAGTAAGTGATTATTTTGGTCTATTTTTCTGGGCGACGGTTGAGACACGGAAGAACAGCAAGGAGACTGGCAGATGGGTCCGTCGCACTACATCATTCGATGTGTGGAGAATGGGTGTAGGTAAAGTGCAGTGAGCGAATAGCTGCAAGGGCGAATGATACTTCCAAGCTGCCCAAGCCGAAGAAGAGAGTTTGCTTGAGCCATTGGCTCAAAAGTCTGACCGACAAGGCAATGGGAGGGTGTAGGGTTTTGTCCGAGATCCCTGCCCCCTAGCCTCAACCGTGAGGCATCGGTTGTTAGGATTTTGTTGGGGGACCCTTCCCAGAGCCAATAACTCAATAGTCTGACTGACTTGGTTCAAGGGGCCGGCCTGGCCCGAGGACGCAGGGAGTGAGGCACTGCTGTCTCACTCCTAATGCGGCTGCGCAATGCAGGTGCCTTTTGAGCAGCACCGGACTCTTCGGTTTTAAAAGTATTTCGACCGCAATGAATAAGGTGCCGGCGGTCATGGTCAGCCGTTTGGCGATCGGTGTGCTCACTGTCCCAGGGTGGGACTGCTCCCACAATTGTTCTTCTGGCTCAAAAAGTAACGCAAGTTGACAAATATTATGCGTGCCCTGATGACGCGTACAATGACTATATCTGCCACAGTGCAGTCAACGCTTATGCAACTGTCAAGATGATCAAAACTATCAGCCAACTCAGGCACGGGGGTTAGAAATCTTGTAATATCTTGCAATTTGAATGTACAAACGGCACACCGAAACAGGGGACCATTTTTAACATTCTATTTAGAGTAGTTTGTACGTCATCCCCCTGATTAAAGCCTAGCAATCTCTCTCCGGATTTCGACACCTAGATTCGCGGTCCCTTCGGGAGTACACCCAATGACGGTGTCCAAGACAAAAGGGAATTAAAATGGGGGAGTAGTAGTCATGTTAAAACTGGAGTAAGACTTATATCCCTATGGTTGGAACAGTCGATTCGGATACCTTTTTTGAACAGACGTACAACGACTGATTGGCCCCAAACTGTTGGAAAGCACTCTCGCCCCCAACTTAGTCTAAACAACCTGGTCACCATCGTCTTTGAATAATGCTGATGACGGCTCTTCCGTCCAGCGGCCCGATGACGCTTCAAGGCATAAAGGCATATTAATACTTTAGATACTGACCATGGCTCGAAGTGAGCAGGCTGAATGAAATGCACAGGTACAGGACCAGACGACCAACTATGATGTCATCCAAAATATCCGGCCCAATGATCAACACGCTGGTTCTTGTTGTTAGTGAATTGTGGAACACTATCACTAGCCAGCTTTTGGTCTCGTTTTGCTTATCGGGTGAAGAAGTTCATAGGTATTCTCAGTTGCACTAGCTTCATTCATTTCCAGAGTCATCTGATCCCTCTCTTTATTCTCACGCAGACAATGTTTGAGTGTCTACTAACCCTTCTAGGTGAATTATGGTTAGCGTGCAAAAGCATGCACCATCTCGTATTGAGGAGCGACAGTGACAGACAGTGACTGGTCTGAAATCTGAAAAACACTACAAGCCGAAATCCCTGTCACATGAATAGCGCGGCTTATCTCATTCTAATTATGACTGGTGCTTCCTGAGGATGCGGCTTTTGGAGCTTCGCATAGGCTGGCCTGATGTGATCAGTTAATTTATGGGTCAGAAAGTTTCTCAATGAGTAAGCAAGAAGTTTGCTTCTTCGGTCTCTTTGAGAAACTTATCGAAAATTTACATTGGAGGAAAGCACGATATGAATCAATGTGAGTTGTCCAAAAAGAATGACAGCGGAGAACAGAGCCTCGCCACCAGCCTCTAACGAGTCCATCATTGTCCACCAGTAGGGGGAAGCCAGGTAGCGCAACGGCGTCCACTGTAACTGAATCCATCACTACTGGGGAACAATAGGTGAACAGTGCGGAGCTGCAAAAGACGAACACTACTGTGCGTATTGAGTCAAGCTGAACAGACCAGTAAGTCGCACCTCTGATGAACCGAGACGTCCAGCTTGCACAATGAGATCACCGACGACTAGGACAATAACTGAACTCGCGCTGAATAGTAGAGTGCTTAGCTCCCGATGAAGTATATTTGATCGAGTCAGGGCTACGGCTGGTTGGTGCACATGCGAAAATTACGGATAAAGAACGCCATTGATATCAATCACGCGCCATCTCCTGCAATGTCTCCCGCCAAGCGCCGGAGGGGTTACGGGGATCCCATCCGATAAATAGCACTGCACCAACACTCAAAATCTTCTTAATCTCCTTCACATCATCATCATCATCAAAGACAGCAACATCAGTGTTGACACTGATGCTTCACTGCCGTACAACCATAAGGTTCGTCTAATTATATTTAAAGCCCTAGAGTGAAAAGAGAAAAAGAGTGGGTGAGGGAGGGGACCTAGTGCTGGCCTATGTCAAGCGTTCTGAGGTGCCTGCACCTCCAAGCGCTCAATCAGACAATCTGGAAAGAAACTGACAGCA
>SJOL01010112.1:0-94482 GCA_004794785.1 Opisthorchis felineus
GGCAACTGGGGGGTCGGGCGGACGAACTCACTACTATGAGTCATATGAAACCAAGCTTAGTTTTTGAGTCTGCTTCTACAAAATGAAATTCACCTCCATTTTGTAGCACTTGCGATTTATGCAGCTAAAAGCTGCCAACCGAAGAATTGGTGCTGTTCCGTTGAAGATGATATTGATGATGACTTCTCAGTCAGACCAAAAGTCTCCTTGCAATTACCACAAATGTTGATTGATGTCCTAACCACTGTGTTTGTAAGTAGATTTTAGTAGTATGCTGAGCCAAGCGGTTGCTGAAATATTGATCTGTTTATGCAACCGGACAAGCTTTGTAGCCAGCTATCTGACTTACTCATCGCCGTTTCTCGGCGACATCTTTACATGATATTCAAACATGCTCAGCACAGACCTCTCCGAAACGCAACCACTCTCCAGAGGAGGCAAAATGTCCCCTTTTCTCCTGGTGGTTCTTATTTCTGGGAGAGGCTAGATTACTGTGACAACGGTATGGGTTGATGGTGCAGACCGTGATAGATATGATTGTATGCTGATCCCCACACAAAAATCCACCTTTATACGGCATTCCTACTCTGTTATTCGAAGCATGGGGAGGAGCGTTGTGAGTGATCGGTATCCAAGGGATTTCACCCTCACTCGTACAACTAGATGGGTCGACATGGTCAGATGGGAACGCGATGGAAGCGAACGAAAGCAGACACTACATAGGATGCCTTTCTGCTGTATCGGTTCCGGTTGAGTGATCAACAAGTGCCCGTGAAGTAAAACTTTGGGAGGAAATCAGTCGTGAGTGCAACACAAGTGCAACGATTTCTTCTCGAAAAGAGACTACAATGGAATAAGGGGAGATGTATCACGCACACTAGGTCATGATTAACTGGGGATCCTTCATTTAAGTGGCCTCTTTTTTTGGAAGGCTCTGCCTTTGAGAAGTTTATTGAATTGCTGAGAATTTTCAGCGCCAATTAAGACTCAATTTTACCATTACATACGCGCTATGCTACGATGGATTTCCGCACCACTGATCAGAAACCAGGCTTATCCTGATGACCTCTATGTCCAATTGGCCCTGTTCGTCACCTGGTTTATTTAACTACAGTTGATAGAGTAGAAGTTGACGATAAATCCGTCCTTTTTTGAGGGGCTAGTAGACTTGATGAGACGCGAATAATAGTCCCTTGATTGGTTGATCCATGATTTTTATCTGTTGACCTCGAAAGACACTAGGGGGTCTTTTATTAAGGGGTTGTAGAACTTTCACCATCCAATTAGTCTGATTGCGTTTTTCAGTATGTCTTGGGGTTGTATTATGCTCCGTCTGTACTAGTTCGCGAACACCGATCACCAACAAAAGTACTATTCAGGATTTTGTTCTTTTTAGATGTGCAGCGCCAACTGTTTGCAGACCGTTTTCATCCGCTTTTTTCCGGTGATCACCTCATTCTGGTACAACATAATATCCTACCCTGCCAGTGATCCGTGGTTAGCGTAACGTTCCTGTCAACCCATCAGACAGTTTTGGAATAGTATATGAGTATTGCCCATAATATCAGCATCTCCCCTTCTCGGACAAGTGCAGACTGTCTGCACCGATGAGCTGGTGTTGGTAACATTTTGTGTTTGGATTAGTATTGATCTTTTCTGTTCTGAAAGAGTTCGAGGGAGAGAGAGAGAACTTGTCATAGTTGTTTGTCTTTGGTCTGTTTAATAACCATGTGCTAAGTGATTAGGTTAATCCCTAAGTAGGCGTTGATAATACTAGAATATTAGTAGTTCTGCTAATCTTAAGCTGCACTGAAGCTACACACCCAAGGTACGTTAGAGCCGAACGATTCTGAACCGGCATTTCCGGCTTTTGATCAAATTTTCTTCTGTTCAAAGCTTTGTACTTTGGGATTGATCAATGTATCCGAACACTATTCCTTTTATGGGCCAAGTTGAAGTGATTTCTCGCCGCAGCACACATGCGAGAAATCCTTCAGGGAAACTGGACCATTCCCAACGAATTTGTCTCGCTAGATGAGTCAAGGAGTCGCTTTAATGCACATTCGCTACACACACGTGCAGGTCTGTCTAGTGGCTGCTTAGTGTTTCTGTCCACGAGGAAAAACTGTTTACCGACCCCACTATGTCACCTGATTAGTCTCAATCAAGTTGAGACGCGTGGTAACTGGTACTACTTCATAGACGTAATACACTACTCATAAGGTTACTGAGAACTCTTCGACAGCCCACGACCGGTTTCGCCCTTCTTGGGGCTCTTCAGGTAGGCGCAGTCCCTGAGTTTCTATCAGCCTTATGTACCAATTCAGTTTGCGAATGTATGCGCGAGTGTTTGACTCAAAAGTTGTTTGTTTTCTGTTCACATACACAGCGAGGTAAGCGACACACAACTGCAGCACTGTTCGGGCGGTCATGGTCAACTACGGTAAATGGATTCGATTTAGTCCATATCCTATGATTACAGCTCTCAACCGAGAGGTTTGTGGGTTAGAATCCAGCTCCTACGTTTCGATTACTTCTGCTCAAGTTTGGGACAACTGGCAGTGTTTAAATCCATATAATTCATCTGGATGACAGCTATTCACGGAAAGAATGTCACATCTCAACTATGCGAACTGATATGCACTGATTGCGTACCGTACTGCTCCAACCAATGATGACTGTGTTAGAATGTGATAGTTGTTTGGAACCGTCCACTTTGTATCTTGGGAGACGTGTGTTCACCTCCAGGAGATTCATTCACTTTAACCGGGAATTGGCTGATCGATTTTGAAGAACGGGGTGAAATTTCAAGGACTTAATGTTTTGTCACTCTCAACAACCAATAAAGTTTCTGTTTAATTGGTTGAATTTGAGAGAGCTTGAGTGAAGCACGTAATTTTCCACCCTTTCGGAAATCCTGTTTGGCTTGATGAACGTAAAAAAACTCTTCGTTTGCCGTGGAAGTCACACGTTTTTGAATGGTGGACTCGCTTTTTAAACCAAACTATACAAAAGCCTAATAAGTGCGATATTTCCCGTTGTGTGGAGGGAACCTTTTCTCCATTCGTCTGAACATTCATTTCTATTGTCAAACCGCTTGTGTGTGGTGAACTTTTTACAGTTTTTGATCCCTTGTATACACCTTCCTGATTTGACGCTAGAGTTTAACTTACGAAACCAGTATGAACGTATTCAGAAGGTTCCTCTTTAGTGCAATCATTCTGGTTTGTCCTTACTGAGGGGAGGAAGCAATGGACTCGAGTTTCACTCATATAAACGATCATCAGCAGTGTGTGTCGTCGTCTGTCGTGCCAGGATTCGAATTCCGGCCATCTGACAGTGCTCAATCTTTTGGAGTGGGCTAACCAGGATAGGTACGCTCAATGAAGGGAAAGAATCGGGGATACAGACATATACGGCCAGTGTAGACTAGTGAGTATTTATACGCGCTGGTGTTTCTCATCCGTATCTTGTCTCCGAAAGAAAAAATTGATTATCTGACTGCTATCACCTGATCTGGTTTCTTCCGTTGTGGCCGCAAATCTATTGAGTTTTCACAACAAGCCCTACAAAGTATTGTGGGTTGGATTCGGTCTTAGTGTCGATAGGATAAGAGGCCAGTCATTGTTTTCGTTTTTTGCAGGACACATTACCCCACCTATCCCAATTGTTTGGACAATCTCCTGGTAGCATACCGATTCTATTTTCTATTCACGCGTATCTGATGCCATATCTGCCCATCGTTCTTCGTGTCTGTCTTGGGACAGCTTTAAGCTCCATCCATATCATCATCATCATCATCATCATCATCCACATGGATTCACTTTATGAGTGCACACTTTTCAACTTGCTGGTTTTTTGACATGCATGTTTTGCAAGACAGCGCTTTGTTTGGTTACATCAGAGAAGGAATCATTTTCGTATTCGGTGCACTACCTGTCACCTATGTCAACTGGCACTTGTTCAACGCACTTAGCATGGTCTTTATGTCGATAAGAGAAATTTTCAATGTCTGGCGAAGGGGACATGGCGTTATTGTCTTGTGGTTTTCCAATTCATTTGTATTGTTTACACTTAGTTGATTAGCCAGACGGGATGGAGATATGCCAACCCATTAGCTTGTCTCTTTTCACAGCTTTTTGGTCCATGGCAGATAGTTTATTTCGCTTTACTGGTCGATACAATTCATACAAAACAGTCAGTCGAGTATTACAGTAAGGGGCACTCAGTAGTTAGGGTCATTCTTGAATGGTCTCGCACCGAGGATGTCTCTGCGATTGGGAACAGAACGTTTGCAATCCACTTGCCAAGTTCGGTGAACAAACCAACAACCAGTAAGTACACTCGAGCTACCCACATTCCTCTGTGATGCCTTGTCCATATGGGCTTGTCGTTAAAATGCGCACAAAAGTTCATGTCACTTGTGGGATGAAAAGCTCGCTTTTCCCAGTGGCCAATTGCAGTTTTTTTCAAACCTTATTCATTCCGATTTCCGCCCTTCAACGTGAGCCAGTTCAGGTTGCATCCTCATGGTTAGACAACAGTGTCAAGACGGTCCACCGGATGCACATTATGCACGCTTCGAACTGCTCCAATTTCTCCCAGGCTACTGTTGTCCGGTTTTCACATCAAAACTTTTTCCGCAACCGCTCATCAACTAAACGGAACTACAATATCTGTTTTGAATGTGTGTGTGTGTGTATTACCTTTGAGGTTTGTTTTACCTTGAAGTTTATGTGAGCGGAGACTGGCCTGCTTGCTACCCGAGACCTTAGCCACATACCATAGTGTTAAATGTTTTGAAGGCTGCTTTGTAAGGGTATTTCTAATTCGTTTAAGCCAGCCAGGGCGCAATCATCCCTTGAGACAGAGCAGAACGACCGTATTGACAAGATGAATCAATATCATCCTCAACTCAGCCTATCATTATGTATGCGGAGGATTTTGGGAGACGGAAAACGGTCCATCCTTCTTTTGAATGGCTGGCTAGTTTAGTTAAAATTTAAAATTCATCAATACGGGAAATCACAAAGCAACTACGCTTGTTTTACTGCGAGTCCACGATATGCTGGCCGAAGCAACTACGTCTGTGGATAAGGATATAGTTTTGGTTGCAACGCCTAAGGCTGAATAGGAGAACCTAAACACCGTAGCCATAGTTTCAGTATACGACACACTCCAGCGGAAGACGGTGTTTCCAACCTTTTAGTTTTTCCGTGAGAATATCTCTTTCAGGTGAGATAGTGGTCTGTTCGACCACAACCCTTCCCCCTCTACAGTGCTTATTCTTTGCGTTATGATTGCTTCTGAAGATAACACTAGCAAACAATGGAATTGTTTTTATCGATCTGCCGAAAGTTTGAAAGTTGACGCCTTATTGGTGTCGTTGAAGGCACAATCTGGGCTGTTTGTTGTCATTTTAAGTAGATCAGGTCATTGTAGAATGAGGTTTCCGCTAGTTGTTTTCACTTGAGCATTGACAGTGAGGGGGGAGGTTCGAGCCTAAACAAAGCTTTGCAGAATTACATGGCTTTTGGTGCGATTAAGAGGTTTTTACGGTTCAATTGTGCTTGCATGCATTGTTGATACTTAGTATGAGTTCGCATGTAGGTACAATGAAGAGGTAGTCAACATTAGACGGCAGCTATGTATTCCAGTTTGATTCTATAAGATGAAGTGTTCGCTAGTCTCTCCAAAATGTGCCGTTACTCTCCAGCATTTTGGAAACCCAGATAAACGGATTTATTTCAACTCACACTTTTTGCGTAAGTATTCTTGGAAAAAACTGACTGTTTATCAACGGTACGTCTTTTTCGAAACCGTCGGAATAACCAACAATCAGAAGACCAATGAATTTGTCAAATCGCCTGCAGTTTATCCCACCTACTGTTTCGTTATTTTTGGCTCAGGAACCATTTCACTTGTGAACAGAGAAAAAATTATTTTCGTGCGGATATGGTGGTACATTTTTCTGTGGTCCTAGTGATATATTGATTTCAAACCCCTAACATTTTCACTAAGCGGTGAAGCAAGTGAGGTACCCCTGGACATGATGACGCGAAAACGACTGCAGTTCATTTATCTGTCTAAAGATATGATGTACAACTGGGACGAAAATAATCCAAGTTTTTGAACGCTATTAAACACAGTCCCTCAATGAATGGGCGAAATTAGTTCGCGAAGAGAAAAAAACGTTTTGGGTACTTTTTGAAGCTATCTCATTTTCGGGAGTAATGTGGTCATATGTTAGATGCAGATATGACGTAATCTGTATATCAAACGTCCAATCCTTCAGGGAAGCCAACTTTCTGATTGAAAAGTACAAAATCATTCCTCATTTCTTTGCGCCATGTCATACCAAGTAAACTTAGGATAAATTCATTGATTGTTGTTGGGTATTTGACAGTGTTTCCGTAGAAACCCTGGAGAGGAGATATTCTGGGGGATATTTTGGGTTTCGCGACGGGTGTCGTTTATTGCAGTTGGTGTTCATCAGTGCTGCGTGACTTGTGATTGGCCGATCCGCAGACATGAAGCTTCCTCGAACTGTTTAATTTATCGGGTTAATCTTGCCTTGACGAGCAGAGTACTTTCTACTCATTCTCAAAAGTGGATACTGGATTCTATGCTCGTTCAAACTGTGGTGTACATGAGATAAAAACTAGAGTTTTAATCTGACTGATTACTCTACCGAATTTCGGGTAATGAAAATACCAAATTGTTCAGTAGCGATACCATTACTGCCCGCGTAAAGTGTAGTCTGAGACACAACTGGCGTAATTCGTTGAAGCCACTTTTTCAGCGTACACAAAGTGTGTTGACTAAACTGCGCTATTCGCCGAAATTTTCACGGCCCGTTGAATATTTGGACGGGGATTTGAGCTGTCACTGGCTATGGGCGTCCAACCAACGTGTGCCAGCGGCCAGACATGCTTCCGTCTATTGTCCCAACCGAATGAACCGTTTCCGATTGCTCCGATTGCAAAGGACTAATCCCACTATAACCATTGGCATCATTGGACATTGCGGACAAAATGTGTTCCTTAGAGAAAGCGATTAGATATATAGGAACCTTGACTAACGCAACAATTGAGCTTAGTTTATGTACCTCGACTGACCTGTTTTAGGACTTCCTTACGACGCCGATCAATGCTCATTCGTTCCTGCTTGGCCATAGCCTTGCCGTCCACCGCCACATTTTGAACTATACAACGATTACATATATCGATTTCATTGGTGGTCATATACCTGTGGTATTGGTTTTGATCTGCCTTATCGGACACGAAGGTTGATGGCGCAAACTGGCCGTTAATCTATCAGACTGAACAGTTCCTCAGTGTGTACGTGAAGTTGTTGGCCCATTTTGTGATTGGATAAAGTGAATGATGGCTCCTCAGGACAGTTCAGCGGCTGGATCAGCCTTAGGTCATAACGTTGTTTGAAGGGCCAAAGAATTCATTTCGATAGTTTCTCCTACACCGTAATAGTACATGTAATTAAATGGAAAAGTACAATTAGGTGACAGGATGAGATAGAAACTAAACATTCAGCTGTAGCACCCTTTCGGTGCCTAACTGCCATGCCACCCGAAGGAAGCACGAGGGCTGGGATACTGCCATGTTGCCCAAACTAGACAGGAGAAGTCGAGAGACAGAGGTCGGGTTCGAACCACGGAACTTGCAGTCAGTAAATTCGCGCTCTAACCACTGAGCCATCTTACCCCACTTGGTTAAAATCGTCGGCTCGAGCACGTGGTGCATTTCTATAGTTGCACATCAAAGCTCGCATATCAAAAGCACACATTACCTGGTCCGACAGGATAGCGGTAGACCTCAGTGATGCAGCCAGAGAGCCACTGAAATTCATGGGTGAATACTAACCGCGACCTCATACTGCTGGATGGAGGCTTAGCTGCATATTTTGGTGAAGTGCAAGCAATCAGGAATCACCATCGTGTGCACCCGTGAATACGCATAAAATGACAACTCACCGTTTTCAACTCTCTTCAAACTTTCACACCATAGTCTTGATACGTGAGCTTCTTACTGCTTGTAAAGTTGGTAAGCTGTTCACGAGCGCCTTCGTGTAAAGCGCTGAAACTTTTCCACAGATTGTGTTTGCGCTGTCTCGTGTGCGTTTGTGAGTCATGCGTTAGCAACAAGCATCTTGCATAAACGTTTTGTATAGGTTTCAGATGGACTTCCTCCCACATACTCAGGAGGCATGTATTACACCGTCTACCTATCTATCTGGCTAACTGAATCGCGCATTCTTGCTGCTTGTTTTAGTGAACAACACACGAACTTAGTGCCTGTAGGCTGGCTAAAAATCGATACATTGCTTTGATTGCACGTGATCATCCGTTCAATACCCTTACTTCACACACGTATCTTCTGTGGTCTCAGAATGTTCATAGTAATTTACGTTTCTGCATTCCATTTTATGGCCATCAAACACCGAGGCGTACTCGTAGAGTTTCAAAATTTTACGTCAACTTTATCTCTTGGAGGTGAAGATAACCAGATTGGTCAACTGGATCAGCTGACGACAGTGTTTTTCCTAGGTGACTTCGTTTTCACCCTATTCCCAGTGAGTGTAGCTCAGCTGGTAGAGCATCCGTTCGGTAAGCGGGAGATCAGCGTGCCTTTTTGTTCACGTTGCCTGAACCTGGACTTCTCATTTCAGCTTCCGTATTTTTCTACGAAGCTCAGTTTGTCAAGAACGAGGCTATTTACCACCAACGTTGTTCGGGGTGCAGCAACGAAACAGTCATAAATATGGAGTCAGTGCACCATCAGGGGACATATCGCTGATACTATAACTATTCGAAATGTGTACCATACTAATAACGATGGATTTTGTCCCGAGTTAAAACATGCTAAATATTCCAACCGAAATAAGCACACATCCGTTTTGGATGCACTTTGCACTTTAAAAGTGCAAATCGTGCTGGGTTTGGAAAAAGACTACATACCAGCTGGCCAGTGCATCGTCTCCGTTAGATCGATAATCCGCGAGTTACGATGTATTTTTAGGTGGACTGGTCCCGTGCTTCTATTCCCGTTGAGAGATAGTCTACTTCTGATCGGCTTCTTGAAACCAAAGAATTTCGATAATGGTGTTCTCCCCACAAGCTTATGGACGAATGTAGAGCGTGACTCTACTGTCCCAGTTTATGGGCTTCATAACTGTGTTAGGTTCGACACTTCGATGTGTGTAAAAGGCCTGCATTTCGGTCACCATACCGCACTGAGATCGGCCATTATTACAGTGGAAGATAAGACGCGAGCAATCGAGAAGTCATCCTTCATGGCGTGGAATCCAACTTCAGGGAGCACTTAGTCAGCAGCGAATTAGGAAACTAAACGATTGGGGAGTTGTCAGAAACGCTCCCATGAGCATTTGATCATAGTAACAATTCGGTTGACCTTGGTAGGACACATGGTGTCCTGACCTCCCTCTTCGTCTATGCCGAACGATAGCTGATACGAATGCGAAACCCTCCCAACGCCTTCTAGTTAGTATGAACCTGGAAAGTAAGACTGGGTGTGAGCACTGCCCGGGTAGCTCATCATGTGATCATGTTTTCGAACACTTATTTCGTAATTTTAATCCGGGAGGGGGGGGGGCGAGATGGCTCAGTGGTTAGAGCACGAATTCACTGACCGGAAGGTCCGTGGTTCGAACCCGACCTCCGCCTCTCGACTTCCCCTGTCTAGGCTTGGACAACCTGGCAGTATCCCAGCCCTCGTACTTCCTTCAGGTGGCATGGCAGCTAGGCACCGAAAGGGTATTGCAGCCGAACAATTTATTTATTTATTTATATTTTTAATCCTAGTATACTTACAATTGCGGGTAAGTGAGCAAAGCAAAATGTGACCTGTCCGCCAAACTTCGGCTATTATAAGTTTCCAAGACGTTAAAGAAAAATTTGAAAACGATATACCTTCGTCTTGAGGTCGGCTGTAAACTGACTGAAAAGGCTACGTTTGTCTAGGGGATCACACTGGACTAGAAACGACTTATTTGAGTATGTTCTGCCTACTGTGCGTTGGCTACTTCTTGTGTTTCGTTTCAGATGGCTACCTTGGTCACTAATTAATTGTTAAATAATGATAATAGTTAAGCTAAGCACCCCTTCGATGCCTAGCTGCCATACCACCCGAAGGAATTACGACGGCTGAGATACTACCAGGTTGCCCAAGCCTAGACAGGAGAAGTCGAGAGGCAGAGGTCGGGTTCGAACCTCAGACCCTCTGGTCAGTAAGTTCGCGCCTTGACCACTGAGCTCATTCCATCTCGATTGCTAGTGCCCTACCTGCCACTTGTCTTCGTATTGTCCTCGAGCTTTGTACGGTGGTTTCTGGTGGAAATTTGGCGAAACATTTCGGCAACCGAGTTGAGTTTAGAGAATTTTATACCGTGATTGTTCTGATTGTTTTTTTCACGTTGATTGACTACGGTTTAGTCTACGGCTTTTATACTATTGTCATTCGATGATACTCAAGTGACATTCACGATCCCATCCTCATGTTGTGCCAACTAGGATTATTTCATTAGAAATCGTGAAGAGAAACTTTCAAAACTGAACTTAGGGATGCCTGAAGTAATTAATTTTTTAACAATTTTATTACGTTGATTACCACGGGAATCGTTTGTTTTAGTGTGGAAATTTTCAGCCACACATAAAATTTTTATTGCGAATAGTTGAGACAAAGCGAGGATGTCCGAAATGAGAGTTGTGTTGCCTCTTCCTAACCACTATATCCGATTTTGCTGGCGGATCCAGTTTGATTGACTGTTGCAAAAGTTTAAGCGTAAAAGAGAGGTCTCATTGAAGCTTTTATATGAAGGCCAGCTGTTGTTGTGCCGTTCAAGTGACGTGCACTCGGGAAACAAGCCCTGATAGTGATAATCTTTCAGACTGTCCGAGGAATTGGCTTGAAGAGACTTCTTCTGTAGACTTACTGTATACATGTCTCACACAAAAGATGTTACTTCAATCCAGTCGGCCGAATGAACAGCGAAACTGTTCATCCACTCCTCCGCATACAGCTCACCTTAATCTCTCTAGTTTTAGAAACCCTGAATTTGAGATAGCTCAGTGGTTAAAACGCGAACTTACTGATCGGGTGGTCCGTGGTTCGAACCCAACCCTGACATTCCTACTGTTCTTGTGTAAGCTTGACCAACCTGACAGTATTTCAGCTCTCGTGCTTTCCTCGAACGGGTGTTACAGCCGAACGATTAGATTTCTTTCACAAAGTCTCTGCCAAGGTTTCGTTGCTGCCAGCCTTCCGTCATCAACAGAATTTCAACGCAGTAAGACACCCGGCTCAAGTGGCTCACAAACAAGATTATTGGTATGCTGCCTGGAACTTCCCCTTGCTGCCTCTAGCAACTCGGTAGTGGCAAGACTCCCGGGGTTTTAGGTCACGCGTGGGCGATATTAGTCCTCAGAGGTGTGAACTGTTTTAAATACCCTAAATTAATAATATAATAATAATCGTTCAGCTATGACACCTTTTCGGTACCTGGCTATCGTGCCACCCGATGGAAGCACTATGGCTGAGATACTGCCCAAGCTCAGACATAAGCAGTTGAGATGCTGATATTGGATTCGAACCACGGACCATCCTGTCAGTAAGTTTGCCCCTTATAACCACTCAGCTATCTGCCGCAAAGTCCAGTATTTGCCTACTACCCGCAGGGTGCAAAACGCTACAATGAAGCTCATGCCCGTAAAGCGACAAACCGTCTCAGCAAGTGTCCATACCGTTTTATGAGTCTTGGTAAACTGGTCAAAACAAGGTGATTTTTCGAATAGAAAAGGTCAGGACACCTTTGCTACCGGCATAACGTCAGTTTGTCCGTGCCGATGGACTTTGGGTGCATTTAGGAAGAAATAATTCTCTTAAAACGGACAAGCTGATGAGGCTGTATAGGTTACACCGTCTATGACACGTGCTTCATCCGTCAGAAGACCGTCCACCTTGCTGAGGTCCCCAAAATCGATATTCCTGAAACTAGGACATGTAAGCAGCACTCATGACTGGCAAGCTTAAAACCTGATTTGTACAGTGCTGATGAACGGAGGAAAGCCCTTAGCTGCCAAGTTGTTTACTAGCAAACACGAACTCAGCAGTTACAGGCCATTAGACACGAAAGTAAACATCTCATTTGCTCATAGTTTTCAAAAACTGCATATTCTCACGCATCCTCTTGAACTTTCCTAGACATACATCCACTGTTACACAATAGTAAACAAAAACTGCAAAGCGGTTGTCACGACCTTCACCTTCCAGCAGATGCGGAAACGGAGTTTGGGCACCAGACCATCGTAGTATACGCCCTTACACTCGTACTGTTTGCGACTATACTTCCGGTAGAGAATGCGACGCAAAGTTCGCTTCAAAGTTGGCAACTGGAGGGAGTCATTTTATTTGATCAGACAATAGTTCACACCAGTGAATGTATATTTTAACCAGTGCTGTGCACCCTCCACATGGACCAGTTGTTTCGGCGCTGCTTGCCATGCACATGTTTTCCAACATCCGTCTGGATATTACGCGGTTTATGTTTGTGTCTGGGTTACCGCACTTAAACATGGCTACACCAAAACGTGGACACATCGATGGAGAGCAACAAAGCCCGACTTTGACTCACTTTCCAACTGGGCTTCACCAGTGTGTTAGTTACGTTGTCAGTCAGCTTTCGAAAGTTGCTTATGTGATCGACCAAAATCTGAACATATGCTTGAGACATTGCTTACGGGTATTCGTCATTTGTGCATAGACTGTAGAAACAGATGCGTGACTCATTGTTTGCCCGCCGTGACTCAAGTGTGTTTGATTGATTGTTGCGTGTTTGATTTGATTGTTTATTGATACAGCAAGTGTCAAATCACGAGTTAAGTCCGAGAGCTTCCAAAAGACTACCAGAGCGGCTTTGAAAGGAGGGTTTTAACAACGCGGCAGGGGATTTTGACGAGGTTGTGTTGGCTGATTTTGCGTCCAAACCTGTCAGTTCAACAGCAACTGTCAGACCATTTTGGCGCCGGTTATGTCTTATTCGATCTGTGTGGTATGGACATGATAGGTACTATGATTGAGGAGTCATATTCCTTGATATGGACTGGCGTGAGATAAACACAAGATAAACACACATACTGGAGAAGATGAACTTGATACTATCATTCAGGTAACTTTATTGAAAGGTTAGCGGTGCTACCATCTGTGAATACACATACCTACGACCACAACGGGAAGAATTGTCCTCGCTGCACATCGTATACCGTTCCTTAGGGACTTTCGAAATCTTTCCAAACCCTTGTGGTGAAGATGATAATTTACCTGTCGGTCGCACTTAGCTACTTCTGTTTTTTTCGTGTTGTTCAAGTTATCTGGAAGACAGCTAAGGACGATATCGCGATAGTTCAGCGGAAAACACGTAAGCACATTTCTGTTTTGTAAACCACTTTGTTGTGAGCCAGCATCGCATAACTAATTTGTCCGGAGGCGGTTTGTCGCCTGACCAGTCCGTTTTGAATCGGTTTCAACAACGTCAACCGGGCAATTTGTTCATGAGCGGCTAAAGCAATTAGGATCACCCATGCATTTCTTACGTTATCAACGTGTTTCCACGTTTTGTGCCCAGATCTTTGGGGCCACAGATGATATTTGTAATTGGTTGGTTATAAGAGAAGGTTTGGGAGGATCTGTGGGCAGTATAGAACAGTTCGCTCACTAGAAATGCAACGGCTGCCCTGTGTTTTGAGAGTTGTTCAACTCTATCGGCCGAACAGTTTGTCTTTTTGTCAGCTATTTTTGCTTGTTTCAAAGATATGATTGCTCGAGGCTCTGTAGGATTCAAAATTGATTGATGGATGTTCCACAGGACTAGGTTGTGTAGCCGGTAAACAGCCTGTCTCATCGACGTAATCACGAACACGGTACCAACGCAATCCGTCACTGCTTGTTGTTCACACTAGGGGCTTGTGATGTGTTGCAGTCAGATGCCATGTGCCCAGTGGGCCTAGCAAAGCTGCTAACTAACCTCATAGGCAAGCGGTGTTATGAACCCAGCTGGAGTGAACAGCTTTGCAATGTATACAACAGCAAAGGCTGTGACGGCTTCGATTTTAACTCGGACAGTCCATAGGGGTGTGGACTTCAACTAATTGAAGTTGAAAGCACAAGAAGGCGTTGGTATTCTGTTAATATGCTTCACTCTGTTTGCAAACATCCAGGTACATAGACAAGTATTTCCGTTTTTAGAAACCGGTACTTCGCACGCTTGGACCCGGTTCCATAGTACCTTAGACGCATAAGCTATTCGATTAGCGCACTTCAGTGCTCACTTTCAGTGTTTATGTTTGACGGATTTCCACCGTCATAGTTTTCAGTGTTCTTTGTCTGTTTTGCACACACCCTCGAAAGTGACCCGAAAAGCTCGAGTAGCATATTTTGGCCTGTAACTTTATGGTAGTTTTATGTACAGCTTAGGTAGAGGCCAACTGATGCGAGGGAGGGTGAGCTTGGGGGTCATTCTTCGAAGCTACTGGCTACTGTCGTCGTGGAAAGAGAGTCACAGAATAACCAGCTAACGTCGTTGTGGAAAGTCCAGAGCGCCATCATTGTACACCCTTGCTTGGTTGATTGACAGGCAGCTCTTGGTTGTTTGTTTTAGCGGACCGATCTAGTTACTGGTCGATTTCTGCGCAACTTGTCCCCCCTCGGACACAGGTTCGTTAGAGGGTATCGCAAAGCAAACTGAAACAGTGAAATCTACTCAAAGCGTTTGTTCTTTAGAACTGAACTTATAACCTGCTGCTCAATTTAATCTTTCTGTGGGGTTTTGTCCTCGAAGGAAACGTCGCCCTTTGAGACAGTCTCATTCGGTGCTCAATGATCCAAAAAGCACGTCTTATATGGTTTGGTTCAGAGTTTGGACCATAGAACATATACGTCAAGTCCGATGCTTCACTCAAAGAATAATCTTTATCGTACGTCGAGTGGTACACTCATATGCAAAGAGAGACTCAACGAAATATCTTGTTCACAATAATCGTTGGCCGTTTCTCCATTGCGTCTTCCGTTAACAACTGAGTGCCTAGCTTCATTTACGTACGACGCGGTGTTCATGCAGGAAATAAGTTTGGTGGGAACTCACGGACTAGCCATACCTGATGAGCCCCAAGAAGGACGAAACCAAAGAGTTTCTGGTCGCGGAAAATATTGGCCCTACTTGGATACATTTCTGTGCGTGGTTCTGTTCTGTGGTTGTTCTACATTGTCAGTTCCACAGGGTACACTATTCTTGTCATCGATAGATACACAGCAGAGGTAGTTACTTTTTTCCTATTTTATACACGCTATTGTTACTCTGTTTTGGTCTTGGGATGACGTATGCCCATACTACACCTTTTAGCCCGGGTGACCTTTTCTTGGAAGCATCTCTGTGGGAAGTCACTCCATTGCAGAAGGTGGAATCACGCTATTTTGCTGTCCTCGAAAAGGCTCTGTTGGGAGCGGAACAGTTCTGTGGGTCGAATTTACGCCGCGATTCTTATTGATTCATATTGGTGGTTCAAGCTTACTTGATTGCTCCTAAGTCACGTACTACGTGCTGAATTTAAAAGCGGAAAATTGTCCCACGACGGATTAGTTGAACGGCTAATTGGTCGAATATCAATCTGTAGTGCTCCTTATTGGGTTAAGGATGGAACTGAGCTACGGTTTCAGTAGCAACCAACAAGTTCAACTGACAATAACGGGACAAGGATTATCAAACTGAACCTTTACGTAGAAAGATCCGAAAACCCCTTGTTTCAATTGGCAGTTCTCACGTTCCCCCCGCCTGTTTTATTATGGACGCTTTGGGGAGTTTAGAAAAGGTCCATTTCCTCACTTTACTGCATCTTCAAGTGCGTCCACTTGATTCGAACAATGGCAATCGTGCAAGTGAATCTATGCGTTTGTTATGTCAATAGTGAACGAACATAGTGAACTCTTCCACCCTGTTTTCGATCACTTCGACACCATGTTTGTCATTAGCACAAAACAAGCCGTGTGTGTGTGTGTGTACAAGTGGGAATTAAGTTTAAAATTTGGGGACTCCGCCCATGTGAAAAAAGCCGTTCGTTCGCAACTTCCGTTTACACCGATTCAGTAAGCAACCGGGTTTTGAATATAATACATGTACTGTTTGATGTTCAAATAAGATAAAACATCGATTGAATTCCTGGAACCACGCCTGCCTAATAAACCCCATGTAGGACAAAGCAGCTAGTGAGTTGTCTGCGTGTTCTCGTCAATCTTTGCCTGTGAAGGGGCGAAATCGGTGTGTAGTTTCTGCTCTCTGAAAAACGGAATTCAGTAGCTTTATCGTGCCACCAAAAGCCGATTTATGTTTGTTGTACTGACATTAGTTGGAAGCACAATTTCCATACCCAAATCATAGCCACCCTGTTTAGTAGCTCAGTACAAGCCCAAACAATTTAAAAAACTTTTTTGTTTTCAGTCAGGACTTACAAAAACGTTGTCGGCAGTGTCGCGACTCCCTTCAAAGAGAGTAATCCCTTCAGTGATGGACACAACACTTGTTTTTTGGTTGTTGAGCTCCGGTTCCGGTTTTGCTTTTCCGTGAAAATAGATAATATTATGATTATAACACTGAATACGTATACTGCGTTTGGATATCAATGACAACTCAGAATCGGTGTTAGGATCGTTTAGTTTTTTTTAGATTCGTGATCAGTCAAAACCGAATAGTTTGATTTATACACTGCATACAGTCTACGGTGAATGCTTAGAGCACACGCGTGTAGCGGATCCGCAATTTTCCGTTTCCATCTACTTGCCTCGGCGTCGCAAGTTCGACTTGCTGTCAATCTGTGACTCACTAAGAACGCATTGGTGTACAGGAATCTACGCGGTGCTGTCAAACCCAAAACCATATATGCCTTTCAGAACAAAGATTCTATTCCGTTCGACCAAAGAAATTTGAAACTTGTAGCACTTAGCATACCATTCTACAAATGCAAGTAATGTCAGGCTTGCAACGAACAAAAGGACATCAGATGCACACGTACGCTCGACAACATTGGTTCTGAGCTGCCCTAGAACCTTTCAGCTTTTCAACGTATGGTTCAGGATTGTTCTGATCTCCGGCTTCATTTTTATCAGGCTTGTTTCCATGACATCATAAACGAGTGATTCAGCCAGGATTCAGTTGAGTCTCTCGTTGTTGCCAAACTACAATCTACAGCGGAATGTGGTTCATCAACTTTGTTCGAACTTTTGCTGCTTAATGGGTAAGTGAATTCCGCGCGGTTCGAACACTAAATGTCACGGCCGCATAATCAGTATTGTGGAAGAATGGGTGCACACACTTTTGGCCTCCCCTTCTCCCTGAGATCTTGAATTCCCCGCGGGATAGATTTCTCCACTCGGTCGACAACCACGGGTTTATTTTGTCCGGGCTATCCAGCTCTGATGCAACGGAATACACATTTCACGCTGTGAAATTTATTCTCCTCAAGAGCCAGTCGATGCCAACGGGTTGCGATGCAATCTCAGTGTTGTCATGCTCACTCTCACTTGAACTGACGCACTGAGTTTCCTGAGTTTCAGTTCATTCGTTCTCCCGTAAGCAGAGGGGCATAGGTAGCGCCACATAACATTTTCGGGAGCTATCTTAGCCGCGATAGAAAATCTACGGGTTTTCATCATTGACGTTAGTAATCCCAATTTGTTCCATGGAACCTCAGCGCTTGAACGACAACCACACTGTCGGTGTGATTGTGGGCATGTGTCCAACGTTTCACATACTTGCCACATTGAATACAAATCAGCTTATGAACTAGTCACATTCTAATGAAGATTTCGTACCGTAAGTGAAGATGCTGAAAAGCCGAGACTGGCATAGATTGGCCTTATTTCTAGGACGAAACTTCTGTTGACATTCCCGCACCCTGCTGAGACAAAGATTCGCCTACCTGAATGGACGTATGAACCAACCAATTTGTGATCGAATCGCCCACTCCGTCGTCCACTGCCTATAGATTCCTTGCACGGTACATCCGACTTTCACGTTACTTTGCTGCGGCGCACTTATCCCATGGATGTTCGAAACAGAATGGAAATTAAAGCTTATCCAAGTTCACTCTGAGTCATTTTTCAATGCATTGTTATGCGAAAGCCAGCTAACGGAAAGAGTTTTGTCTTTCTTGAAGTAATCCGTCGTTTGGGGGTGTTCCATCAGTCATGACCAAATGAAAAACAGGCGTAACTACTTGAGTGTGGCTACACTTCAGCTGTTCGACACACGAACCCATTTTCCGGCTCTCACTTTCCACGGTCGGCTTGGAAAGAGAGGGATTTATATCGGATCTGCAGGTGGTTGCCCTGCAGTATGCTGTTCCTCATGATGCGGATCGTTGTCCCCAGACGCGGGTTTATATTAGCAGGAACATGGGAATTCATTGTACAGCGTGATCGGACCATCCTTCAGATGTTCAAGCTCATTTGGCCTCGTCTAATTTAGGTCACTCCAGATGATTCCAGACACTCAAGTGGTACCTCAGGAAATGTCCAAATCTAGGCTAAATGGCCTCCAATCCCGAGTGAAAAGAAATTCGAGTCGGATGCTTATTTTGGTGGGTGGAGCGCAATTTGCCTTTTGATGCGTTTAGTACTTTGCACGAACCTCCATGAGATCGCATTTCTCATGTTGAATTCTTTTTGAATCAGTATCAGTTGTTGCAAACTTTCTCTTAACACGTGACGTAACCTTTTGATCAAACATACAAAGCCAACTTCAACTGGGAGGATGATTGCGCCTCAGTGTCCCGTAATCTAAGTACCGGTTGCACCAGATGCATTCATGCAACCCAGCGGGTGGGACACAATAGCATAGCGACTAAGAATCCATAGTTTCCACATTCGTTTTCTCACAGTACTGTAGAATCACTAGCACACATGAAGGATGAATGTTCTTCTCAGTAGGTGGTCTTTTTTTGTCGTGAATGTCTTGGTTAGCAAGTTTCAAGTTTCTCGTTCATTTCTTGCTTATTTTTGCGTCAGCTTCATACCACAATCGATAAAAATCTTACAATGCCTCTAAATTTCAGCGTGTTAGTCCAATAGTTTTTGAAGTGTTGAACGATTACATACGATGTAACTTGGCTACTTTGTATGCCTACTGTAGGATATGGACGGTAACATTTCACAAAGGCGTCAGAAAGGAGATTACTTCAGATGATGTCTCTAAACAAACTTAGACTTGATGGTTTATGTATTTGAGAAAACTTCTGACCTGTTAATTTCTTCCTTGTTTTCATGACGCTGAATGCTGAACACGACTTATTAGGAAATGCGGTAATAATAGCTGCCGGTATATGGTAGCCGTGGCAACAGGGCAAATGGTCCGTCCACTCTAGTGTTTCCTGACCTTCTACCCAGCTGCGAGTTAGGGTGCAAGTTGCTCTCCAGAGTGAGGCCTGATAACCCTCCCAGTTTCTGGATTGGTACACCACAAGGCGCTGTCGTTTTGTGTGCACACTGGACTACCGGGATTTCTGTCACCAAAGATGATTCCGAGGTCCGTAGTAAGATGAAATATCCTTCTGGGATTTCCTGTTTACTATGGGGTAATACTATTTTGGCAGCGTGCAGCAACTCGATTTTGCACCCACTTAATAGCCCTATCGTGGTAGCCTTGTTCTCCAGTTCAATTTATCATCCGCATTGTTAATCTTTTACAGAATTTTGGTTACTTATCGTTTGTCTCATTACCCGGTTGTGAACATGTTGTCGTTACATCTGGTGTATTGCATTATGGGGTTGATTTGTCCGTTAACCTTTTATTGGTTTCCTGGTTGGTTTTGCGTACTATTGTTGGCAGGTGTCCGTTCTAGTTTCGATGAGTTCTTCTTTGTTTCGGATCCATTCGAGCTCTTGATCCTCCCTTGGTTCTTCACATTTCTCCTAGTCGACCAAATCGATCCACAATAACTCTACCACCTATCGAGTTGTTTTCCATAAGCGACCAGCCTAATTCTTGCAGCTGTTGTCATTGTGTGTATGCACAGCACCGGAATCACGAAACAACTGTATCACGTCGTCACCAGATGGATACGAGAGTGAGGAAATTGGTCGAATATGCCGCAGTTACAAAGCAACACGCACACACGCACGAATATGCTTTTCGCTCGGTTGGTGGGATGATAACGAAAGCCGGTATAATGACGTTTATGGTGATAAGGTAGAAATATCATATCTGTTCTCAAAAGTCCTAAGTTTGTGATTCGCTTAGTTCAGGAAAGGACGTTAACCTTCTCTTCCGAAGTCTCACCTACTCGACTTCGTCACCCGTAAATGAGAGTTGGTTCTAGTTTTGAGTGTACCTCGAATGAGTGTCACCTGAAATCATTCATAAATACCTCTCTTTGAATGACGAGCAGAACAGGGTGAATCGGAAGCAATACGTGCCTGACAGTGTGTGGGTATCTTTGGCTTCGATCTATTGTTTCCTTTTCTCGGTGAAACTATATCCTTTTTGATTTGCGAACCAAGTTTCGACGGAGGAAGATTTTAACTGGCAGGGAACCAATAAGTGCGAGTAAACTGACTGTGTATAACTCACAGTCAGGCTTTCGTATCGCAATCACGGAGTTTCCGCAATCGGGAAAGCTTAATGCCATTGTAACTCCTCAGTTGAGGCAACGTTAGGTTCTCGAGTCATGACTCAACAGCTCCGTACCGTTTTTAACGGCATTCGATTTTCTGTTTTGTTTCAGCCAGAACCCAAACTAGGGATCTCGTCAATCAACGGCCTTGCCCGACCTCCAAAATTTGATCAGGGTTCTGGAAACACAGGTTACACGATGTTTTTTTCCACCTAGCTGGTCAATGGACATTTCCTATTAATTACTTTCTCAGCTGCTCTGATGTATTGACATGTGACTGGATCAAGCACGACAGCCCGGGATAGCTCAATGGTTAAGGCACGAACTAACTGACCGGAAGATCCGTAGTTTGAACCTAACCTTGGCATCTCGACTGCTCCTGACTAGACTCGGGCAACCTGTCAATACCTCAGCACTCATGCTTCCACCGGGTAGCACAATAGCAGGGTGTCAAAAAGGTGTCACAGCTGAACGATTGTAACTGTGTTGTTGCCTCAGTCTACTGTAGTCGAATTGAGACAGCTGATTTGCACCTGAGACCAGAAAAGGATTGACCAGAAACGGTATTGTGAATACCATTTACTCAATTGAGCGAAATTTGTGTATACTTGGCTAGCGGATGGCGGGATCGTTCGATAGATTGGGTCCATGGGCTGCGCTCATTCTTCACAAACAGTCTGAAACCCATATAGCCAAGGCGAATTGCAGAAAGCGAAAGTTCTCTGAGGATACTAACCTAGTGGGGATTTTGAACGTCCACCTGGATGCCGTTTGTGCAGATGCCATGCTAATTTACAGAAATGTGAGAATGTGTTGTGGACAACGTATCGAATGGAATCATTCCATTCGCATGAACTGCCACTGAATTGTCTTTGAGTTTATTTCTTTGTATCTGTCCCATAAGTGCATTCCGGTGATTTATTTACTGCA
The DNA here is from genome assembly GCA_004794785.1 of Opisthorchis felineus. Classification (NCBI taxonomy): domain Eukaryota; kingdom Metazoa; phylum Platyhelminthes; class Trematoda; order Opisthorchiida; family Opisthorchiidae; genus Opisthorchis; species Opisthorchis felineus. Next base: position 21,620 of record SJOL01010112.1, read on the forward strand.
GTTTAGTCTCTGGTTGGTCGTCACCGTCATCAAGTTGCCTGATAACTAATGAAACGTGGCGTCGGAAGGCGGAATTAATGCAACTGCCGTACATTTCCATAATCCGAATAACCTTGTTTCATGTTGCGTATTTTACTGCTTCGCAGTCTATTCCCCTTCCCCCGAAAAAATCAATGCTACGTATCTTTCTTTTCGTTCACCATAAAACACTGCTACTGTTTTGTCCTGTGTCACCCTAGCGCGTGTTTTACCGGGCTATGCAGTTTCCCTACGGTTTGTGCCTCTATCCGTTTGTGTTTGGCGCGTGTGACGTGGATCGATTTTTGGCGCGCGGTTTGTAAAGACCTGTGTTTATCCGTTTAGACTGTGTCCTCCGTAAACAGAAACAAGAGTTCTTGTTTGCTTGGTCACTTGCTATTTTTGTCTCGTGAACTCGAATCAATTAGGGTCTACTTGAGGGTGATTTCAATGAATTCCGTGTCACTTGAAGATTTCTGCTGGGTTGTTTTTCAAGTTGGATGGCCTAGACGTTCAGCATGTGTTATTTTGGTCGAAGAAGGATTTTTCCTTCGCGTATTTGCATGTGCTTATCCGCCCTCCTAAGCTAAAACACCTTCAGGGGTTCAGAGGATAATCAATCGACGGAGTTCACTCTTGGGATAGATGTGCCGGACAGTTTACAGATCCTTGACTGATCCATACTTGTATATCAACACGGCGAGCATATACGTTGGCCATAATATACATACTATATAATTGTGTATCGTGTGATGACTATATACATAATTATGTAATGTCATTACCTAACAATATTATATTTGAGCTTCCATAATGGGCTCCAATAAACCAATATGTTTTATCTCGGCCCTTCATGTGTGACGGCCTTCTGAAAAATCTGCGCAAACGTCCGATACCATTGACGTCCGATTTGATAGCGATAACGCTCATCCTGAGGTTGGATCAGTCTGAGGAGCGTTTTCACAAGTTCGTCGTTCGGAGCACTGTCGGAACTAGTGAAATCGACGTGGCTGGATGTGCCAAACCCTGTTCATTGGAATATCTGCTCGACTCGTCCTGCTTTATATATGACCCTCAATCTCTATGGACCGAGTGGTTAAGGCGCGAACTCAGTAACCGAAAGGTCCGTGGTGCAAACCCAACCCCTGCACCTCGACTGCTCCTGTCCAGGCTTGGGCAACCTGGCAGTATCTCAGCCCCTGTGCTTCTTTCTGGTGGCATGGTAGCTAGGCCACAGAAGAACCACCACGTGGCAACTGCTGACAACAACCCTAGATTTCAGTTATCGCCACGCGTTAGCGAACAGTTCTCGTATGTGTAAGACACATGAAGGTTTGGAGGATCGGCATTTTGATTCTCAGTTCAGTTCCGAAATTATGCCATGAGGAATCCTTCAGTTGTACAGGTGCTTTCGTGTTGCTGTCGATGCGTACCGTCGCTTACCCGTTTGGTAAGGTGTATGAACCGATGTATCTGATATTGGAGTATCCTAGGGTGACCAATGATTCATTGTTTTTTGAATATGTCGGTAAAGTCTTTCTCCTAGAGGGATTGATTTGGATACCGATTTTAGCAACGGAGTCTCTTAATTTGGTTGGAGTATCAACTCATAAACCGACATCACTAGATTATCCTGGGTTGGCTACCCGAGTACCTAAACTAACAGCAAACCATTTGAGACTCTCGTAACCTTTTGCGCTTCGCACTTCCACTTTCCAACTTCATCGGCATTGCGGTTGCCGCAAAGTTGTGCATTTTCCAAAATTCACTCATTCATACACTTTAGAATAAACTTCTGAAAGTACGGTGCCAGGTCAATTATGGAGTAGTTTGTCAGTGTTGCTAGGTTTTTTAGTAGCTCTCACAGTTATCCTCGTGCTGTACTCAAACGTCGATGATGTCACCCCTTTCGTTTTCAGTTGGCCTGAACACTGCGAATGACGTGACTGGGCTGAACTTGGTTCGAATCCAATACAACCCGACGGCGACTCAGTTTCGATCTTGTTTACGTGATTGCTTGGCCCACGCGCTCAACACCGGTCGCGTTTCCGAAACAGAGGCTTCAGTTGATGGTCACGTTACGGTGGTCTATGCTGGTCAGGTTATGTCCCATACAGGCGAGTGGCTTCTGGCCGATTGCGCCTTGGATGGGCATCAGGTGCTTTCTTGGCTTGACAGTAAAGCAGCTCGGGTAAGCACTTTGCTTCCGTTGGCTTTACTCTCGAAGTTATCTCTCAGGTTGACTTACTGTATACATGCTTTTTCGATGTGGGTTGATGTTTATGGAAGCCGTGTTGCGAGAACTCGTGCTCATGTGGATTGTTGTTGTGACCGTGGGTATAAATCTTGCGACTTCGCATGAGTCGGCATAATCTGCGCATGAGTCACCCACGTGAAAGCGGTTTACTTGTCACCGACTCAGTTTCGCTTCTGTGTACACAAGCAACTGAGGCTGAGATTTCCTTGATACTATGTGCGTGTGTGTTCATCGAGTGAGTACAGCTACATTACCTATTGTTGTGGATTAACGTCCCAAGCAGCTGTCGTTTTAGCAGTACTCGGCAATCGCAAATAGCTATACCAGTTGGAAAATATGAAAAGTGGTGAAAAATATAACCAGGCTCCAAGGTCATGGGGAGAAATCGGGAGGAAGAAAACTTTGTTTGATCGACACTGGAATAAGCACTAGCGGCCAGCTGATTAGCGCTCGTCAGATTCACCATTTCGTAGATGACTTCCACAGAATTGGCCTACAAACGATAAATAATAACGGTGGGGATAAAGAAGCGCATTCGCCAATTAACACTGTTCCAAATAGCCTGCCAGGTCTCACACACGAGCAACAGTCCTGTGGATTGTTTGCGTCAAAAATTGGGCGAAAAGAAACCTTTGTCCATCTGACTAATAGTAAAAAGGCTTTCACACTAGTTCATCGCCAGCTCTAACACAACAGAGTGTGTGATTGGAGCGCATAGGAAATGTTTACAAACGTCTTAGGCGCACTTCACAAAGCAAGAAGGCCTAGGCTATTCGAAAAATCGAAAGAACCTTTCGAACTGAGGAGCGCCCCGTTTTTTGTCGTTGTTGAGGTTGTTGCTGCTCCGTGTGCACTTCCCTTCAGTGTAGGATTGCTTTGCGAAGCCTGATGTCGGAAGCACACGTTCTTCGATCTTCCTTTCGGAACAACGAACACACCAATGACCGCATGAGTTCAGAGCATCTCATCCATGGACCATTACTCCGGGGCCTTTGAGTCCCGCCTAATCTCGCGTCTAACTACCAAGATTGGGGTGCACCTGCCAGTGCAGACGCTGATGATACACCTAGCCTTATCTCGTTAGTTGGGAAGAATATCCGGGTTTGCCAACTTTTGCGTTTGAATATTCCACCAAGATATTTCCTGAAGTAACTTAATAGAGACTGATATTTGACAGACAAAGGATTTACCAAACCTGTGTCCCTTGTACACCAACCCCAGGTGCTTTCAATTGAAATCTGCATGATATCAACGTCTAGTCTTTTGTTGGTCTCATTCAAGCTTTTTAGGCACCGTCATCTAAACAAAGATATGCGTGTGTGGCTGGTTTGCATGTTGGAGAACGTGTACAACATCCCATATGAAGGTTGTACTGCACTGCCTGGTAACTTGTAGAGCGCATATATATTCTATTCTGTTTCCGTTCTGTGAAGTCGTCAAAAAAAGACCAAGTTGGTTTTTCCTTTTCTCCTGAGACGTGAAATCGATTTCCACCACTTTTGAAATCCTGATGAACAGTCCCACCTGAATTTATAATTCATGCTCACATGAAAGTTTTGGCTAAAACTTTGAAAGTTTACTGCGAAATTGAATTCCCTAGTGAGTTGTGCGTCAGTTCGAGCCAGGCTAGACACAATATAACTGAATTTGAAAAGTGATTGGTACCAGTTGTCACACAAAGGTTTTTGTTCTTTTAAGTGTAATCTACCTTAGAACTTGTCATTTTCGGATCCAGAATTCATCCAATTGTACGCGCGATTTCTGTCGCTTATCGTATGTGGTTGCGCGACTTATTGGCCAAGAGGTTCACTCGGAGAAAACAGAATTTGTTCAGTACCTTTGTTCTCGGTTACGATGACACGAATGAGACCAAAGTGACACCCCAAGTCCATTGTGTTCCATGTTATGGCCAAAAACCACACAACCTGTAGTATCAAAGGAGTGTCATGATTTCTTGTTGGGGAGTTGTAAGCTTCTCTGAACGGTTGAACAGATGTACACAGAATTCCATCAGATGAGCAAACTGTCAACAGCAACTGAGCGTAGATGGTCGGGATCCATCTACCAGGGGTGGGGAGCACTTCCAAAGGGCCAAATGGGTGAGAACCACTTGTAGGCAGACACATAAACGGTGCTGACCAGCTTATTTGTAATGCTCTTCTCGCAACACTTGTCAGCCTCCTCGGAGCTTTGCGCCAACTAACGACTGCAGAACACTGAGGCATGGTGTGATGAACTTGGATACCTTGATTTCACTGGAAAAATCCCGATTCGTTTGGTTCACATTAAGAGTTAACGGAAACATTCTCCTGCGGACGAACAGCTCGGTAGCCGATTCCGGTGCCAACAAACTTTCTAGAAATTTTTTTCATTGACCTTGAGGTAAAATATAGTCTCCATATCATATTTATTTTGCTGCTAATGCGACATACCCTGGTGTCATATTGGCTAGAATAAACTCCGCTAGTTGAATGATCCCACCATTTGGGATTGTTTTGCGTGCCAAGGCAAAATGTGTGAATATCTGTCTATCAGCTGGAAGCTAACGGCAGGAAAAAATAATGGGTAAACCAGCCAAGTGTACGCATACTAATTTTCCACGCAAGTTCGTGTAGGCTGGAAGTTTAGGTCACGTGCGGATTGCTACATGTGGTCGATTGATATGGCGTACGTAACTTATTAATGGCCCAGATATATAGTTGATTGAAATTGCTATCTCAACTTAAACCTCACTATATTGTTTTTAATCTGCAGCGTCAGCGAGACAAAAAGATCGCTGCGATCTTCTGTCATTTCTCGGAGTAAACTTATAGTGGCCTATCACCTGTATCCAATCATGTTTCGGAACCTATGCCTAGTCTGATATTTCAGAGAAATAAGTTCATCCGAGCGGAATGCAAATGAGAGTAGGAATGTAGACTTGCTGTGAGCCAAAACTGTTTTGGTGTGTAAGAATGAGGGCTGTTGCGACTTTTTTGTACTCTCACGCCTTATCACAAACTTAGCTGGCAGGCATAACCAACTGCTCAGAGTCGTAGCGAAGTCCATCACCGGTATGGTAGCAGTGGTTGTCCTCAGAAACCTACAAAGTGAACACTTGGTCACTGTAAAGTTTAGGTGCGTGAACAATCTGCCTCAGTGTTTATCAGCCTCTAGCCCCGTGCACCCTTCTCAACTCAGGCAGACCACCTTGTGTTAGTGTTCTCTGGTTAAGCTCCGCTGTTGTTCTCATTGTGAGCTGCGATAACCCTTAGGAGCATAGATTAGATGTGATGGCTACACATCTGTTGATTGTCAACGAAAATGATGTGAGATTCTGGTAGTGAAACGAAAAGTAACATCGTTTGTTGAGATGACTTTAGTCGAGATAGTGAGACCATTCATCACAGGATGAGTCACACAGCCAAGGACCCTGGACCACGTACGGTAAACCCTGCTGCAACGTGTCCCACCCACGATATACTCCCCGGAGCGACCGTCCTCAGCCTTTTCTAAAAGTGTTCATCAGGCTGGAGTTTTCCTGGAATGCATAGCTCCAGCTGACACTTCCATCCAAACTGGCCGTTGTCGTTGCCGATGCTCTGAAGTCTGGACAGGTTGTGGGTCTGGTGCAGTAGTCCAACGCAACTGAATGCAGTAAGGCTTGATTGGTTCATGTGCACAGAACAGGCCTGTCACACAAAGCATATTGCCGAACGACTACACGTGACTAGTCCAGTAATACTTGTTATTATTCTAGTGTCGTACAAAAATGAATTATAGGGTATGCGTTCGGGTTACTACACATGCAAGACGGGGGAAGAGGAGGTCACCCTAATCGTTCTCATCAAGAAATCGCATGACGAATGCGGTTTTTGTTGTGCACATACCCTGCCCACGCTCTTACACTGGTATCGGTCCCTGCAATGGATTATTCTGGGTTGCTTGCCGATACTTCCGATTCTTCTGGACAGAATAATCATCTGGTGCTACTTCCCCACCAGAGACCTTCTTCGTTACTCTCATGCATTTGTCTATTCTTTCATCCGAAAAATAGCTGCTTCAATCAGTCGCTGGAGTCTTCCGGAATTTCGGTTCAAAAGATCGACTTCTTGAATGTTTCTATAGACGTCCGAAATGGTACGATTTTTTGGTTGTATCCTCCATGAGTTGAAGTGCGGGCAGAACTACGACACTCTTTCCTAGACTACTTTCAGGTTCACAGTGAGATTAAACCCTTTCAGATCTCATCGCTTGTTTCACACGAGTATCAAAGGTTGGTCGTTTACTCCTTCTTTCTGTGACCACCCTTCGTGCTCCCTGGCTTTGGCATATCCGTGGCATATCCATGTTCGTCTTCACAGGCTTGGTGGCCACAGTTGGATAAATTCCCCAGTATGGGTGATCGTCTTCACGTTCATCTATTCACCCCGTTGGCTGGACCCGGCACGACGTGGCCCGTAAGTAAGAACGGGCATCCACAAACCCTACTGACTCACGTTGACGTACGTCTGGTTGATCTGGCGCTGAATGTCGAGGGAAGCTGGCGTTCGGGTGGCAAACCAGTGGTGCTCGATCCGAATCATGGTGGTGAGTACTTTTGGTTTTTTCCTTACTCCCTTTCTCACTTATCAAACAGACAGACTCGTGTGTCGTTTAGACGAATTTACGCAGGCCACGGTTGTTTTGGGGGAGCCCGTGATTGAAGGAAGAGTGGCGCTATATCTTGTCTAAGTGCGAGCTGATTACATTGCTGATCAACCATCCCTGTCCGAACGGTTAATTGTTCAGAGTACTAATCGGGATGCCGTGGGTTCGAGCCTCTTTGGAGTTTCGTAAGATGCGCACTGCCAACGATCCCCAATAAGGATGAAACGCTGCACAGTGTTTCTCGGTTTTTCAGCATAGACTGGCTTCACTTACAGAACAAACCCTCCACTAGGCAACGATTGGAACAACACATCGGTTGACTATTTAGCAGATGAGTAGTGTGAGGGCGAACCTATGGTGGGTATGAGGGTGGGTTATTCTAACGCTAACCTAAGTGGTTACTACAGATGGTTGGTTAGTCCCGCTGTCTTCGTACACTGCCCTAATTTGAATATCCTTAGCAATGACAAACGTGAATATCTGTAACGTTGCCTTTTCCTTTCAAAATAGCACATAGCTCCTTCTTGGTAATGTCAGGAGATTTTTAAAGTACCAGTTGATGTTTCGTCTTGTAAGTGAAGCCAGTCTCTGCCGAGAAACACTGTGCAGTTATTTCATCCTTACTGGGAGTCATCAGCCTTGCGCATCTCACGAAACTTCAGGGTGTCGTTGGTTTGTTCGCCGAGCTGGGCAATTTGATTGCTAACGGTTCATCACCAATCAGGTGACTCAGGTGACAATCAGGTACTCCACCAGCCGTGGAGTACCATGCTTCTAGAAATTCCATTTCGTGTCTTGTGTCGCCGTGTGCCAAAATTTTCACGTTTTCCAGACTGAATTTGTGGCCGCATTGTGTTCCTTTATTCGTGTGCATAATTTGTAATCAAATTACCTAGCTCAGCGAACAAACCAGCGACCATCTATGCTACCTGAGCTACCAACATTCTCCCCCATAGTACGCCAGGGTGTTTCAAACCGGCGACTTCTTGGTTAGTAGATTGAACACTTAATCGTTCGGCCAAGAGCGGATGATCATCAGTGTGATTAACCCTCACTTAGACAAGATGCAGCCCCACTCATACCGAATTCTGGATTCTGATTGGGCAATTTTCCCTCCACGAAGAGTGTATCTGTGCTCGGTTTACTTTGCTGTCGTCCAAATGATCTAGTATGATTAACCACCTTGGATAGGAGATCGTTGTTTTTCTCAGGACAACCTGCTAACCCCGTTCTAGATGCTAGACTCTCATCCGCTACTGGGATTTACTGTTGAGCACAGACGAAAAGTATTTATGAGTCGCAATGAATGAACGAACGGCACCAGACGGCACGCAGATAACTATTGAGTCCTGACTACCTGCGGCGTCATGGCCCTGCCTATTGCCTTTGTACGCCTTCGTATGCATACGAGGGTACGCATTGTAAGTCTCACCTGTAGTGTCCCAGCTGCAATCCAGATTGCCTTCGTTTAGCCAGTCTGCTAAAATCCTTAGTCCTCCAGTAAACTATTTACTCCAGGCATTGTTTGAAGTCAACCATGCGACCATTTTGCCATCAATCACTCTACGCATTTACTACAACGATGACCGTCTTCGTTCTACGGTCGAAAATTGATTGCGTGTGTGTGCGGATAGCGATTAATGATAGGACGGACTCCTGTTATGTAATCTTTTTAAACAGATGCATAAACAGGGCTTTGTGACATTTCGTTACGTTCTCCCAGGCATGTGGAATGCTGTGGTGTACATGTCGGCGCATATTTTCATGTCCTTGAGCCTAGAGGTTTCATGATAGCAGTCGCGATTTTAGGCTAATCATACCGTACCTTAGTGTTCATCATAAAGCTGGTTGATTGTAAGTAATCCAGAATATCATCTGACTAGAGCTCTTCGAATCCATCGTGGATTTTTCTCAGCATTTAGGACTTCGACATGTCAGAGACGTCAGGAAATCAGTACCACGAGATGTTGGCGATATTGCTCCAGGCAGATAATACATGATTAATCTTCCGTGGTTTATTCGTGTCTTCATTATCTCATGTTTGAATTTACAATCTAAATTTAATGCTTCATTCATCCAATTGATACCGACAACACCTTGTGGCAACTTCTGTCCACCTGAGCTGATCAATTGTGGTTTTACTGTACGAGGTTTACGAAAAATAGGGACTCTGGACTCTGCATTCTAGAACCACATGATACTCATACAACGCAAGGCACCCATCCATAGTCCCGCCTGAAAAATGCATAATGAGTGCTCACTGCTATGGTAAATTGAGTAGTGTTTTCACACATTGACCTTGCAGCAAGACGTCCTTAAATAACCGAAGATTTACTTCCATTATTGACGTTTCGGTCTAGCGTTCCCTCTGATCCATTTCGGCACCAAACTTCCTATCTTACTTGCTGCTACGAAAGGGAAACCAGTAATGCACTACGGTCGCAGGAGAGAACATTAAACAGCATTCTCCCCAAAACAGATCCTTTGAAAAGCGTACGCTCCTGAGGGGAGTTCACAACAGTACTCTATGGTTTTGCCCTACAGCCATCTTATATGGGGTCATATTCTCATCAGGTTGGAAGATACTTGAGACCGATCGAAAAGCCATCGTTTCAAAAAGATTTGGCCCAACATTAAATCAGTCGACTGTTACCACATCTTTCTGGAACGAGGCTATATTCCTCTTTCTTCATGATTGTAGTCAGTGAAACACGTCAAGGATATCGGGTAAGTGTCGGGGACAACTTCTCTATAGGCTGTGAGAAAGTTTGGGTTTAATTACTTTTGGACGTGATACCACGCACTCTTAGTGGGTAACCTATCGCAGAGCGATACAACACTACTAATCACGAAAGGCGTCAAAGTTGAGAGTTTTTAATTGTTTTCCGAGGAGACAGCTCAATCTGCCATTTTAATAATGACTCATCCTCCCTTCTATGGAGAAGTGAAGCCCTATTTATTGCGGTCACTTACAGTAGGTCTTATTGGGATCTTCTCTCGCGGTCAGTTATCCGACTCCGGATTACATTCGTCCATATGATGGTGTTAGTGAATATTCGATTGTTCGTAGGTGTTCGCAGTTTGGTTTACGGAGCTTGGCACTTCATTAGAACACGTGTCTCCGTAGCTTGTAATGACGCGTTCATCAAACGGTTCGATGGCCTTTTACCATAAACGTTTGTTGCACGCGGACTATGGACACCCAACGCTGGTTTCGAACGATTACGTCACAACTGTAGACTCCTTACTTCTTGATGGGAAGTGATTACTATGCGGAACTTTTCTCGTTTCTTGTCGGGGCGGACGCGTGCGGTCTTCCTATTTCCTTTTAAAGCCCTGACAGATGTTTTGCGATGTTTTTTTCGAGACCGAAGCCCATGCACGTGTGAACTTTAAAAACTATTATAACCCAATCTGTTGTGATTTTTTGCAAAGTTTCCCCCCGATTGGTTTGCAGATGTCGGGTTTTCGTTAAGTCGAATAAATTTTCCAACATATGGTAGGAAACATTTTTTCCTAATTCTTGCGTGATGATTTTACATATCAATGCATCTTTGATGGTGCCATGGGAGTGAAGTGGAAAAATTCAACCGCAAGCATAGAAGCCAAGATCCACTGTTCTTTTGCTTCCGAAACTTAGCCTCTTTTGGAAGGAATACCAGAGCTGTGCATCAATTGGAGTACTGAATCCATGCCTTCCAGGAACCCTTTCTTCTGTCAGTTGTCCTAGCAACTTCAGGTTGGGTCACCTCATAACCGGTTATTTCACAAGTCAAAAACAAGACCAAAAGCTAGCTGGTACGATCGATATGCCCGGTCGTGGAAGCAATAGTTGACCCACATTTCCGGGGCGTTTTTAAGGGTGTGGGTCAAATTCATACGTTTGTCAATTGTTCTGGGAACTTTTGTGTGATACAGTGCCTCCTCAATTAAGGAAAAACAATTTTAAAGTAACATTGATTGGAATCCTCCGTTGTACGAAAACTGCTCGCTCAGTTCGTATGGTCTTGTGATGGAGGTTAGGGAGCCTTTAGCTACGTCGCGGGACACAGTTGCTTCTCCCTACACCGGTTTAGGGTTCGGCTAAGAACCTCTAGATTGACCACTAATCGCCTATCACTACGCTCATTCGAGTTGTCCTTCACTTCAGTGAAAAAATCCTGATTGTTAGGAGATAAATGTTTTTTTGGTGACCTTTCCGTCACATGCATTTGTAACAATCAGTTAACTGCAGAGGCTCACCTAGCCCGGATGGGTACTGGGTGGTCACCTTAAATCGCTGTAAGTTCTGTACATTGCCACCAGTAGGATGATGGATTATTTTCGTAACACACAGCGGTTGTTCACGTATCTGACCTTAGCAAATACTGGTTCTCCTACTTTCGTGAACTGACACTGGACTCACAAACATGGAGATCTTGTCCTAATGGGATACACTGGTCCTCTGCGTGTATTAAAGTCCATCTTGCAAAACCCTGCAGCTCCAAAACGGGTATGAAGAGGTTGCAGACACAGTGTTATCAAAATAACCAACTAAACTGGCCACAAATTAGTTCACGGAAGTTTACGTTTTGAACTGTCCGGGATATGTAGATAAAAACTCAACAGGACGGCACATTTAGGCAACGGAACTATGAATTCGTCCCAGTTTGTCTGCCTGATTACTGCTCTATTCAGAGCATTTTACCGGGTGCTGGATGGTATCTGAAGACTTAGTAATATTTTCTTTCAGCCATAATCGGGCATTTAATAGGATGTTCTTTATGTTCAAACTTCTATGATGCCTCAGCCCTTCTGACAGTTACTCACGCTCGAACCCGTTGGCAGTCTGTTCTGCTGACGTCCTCAGTAGGGACACAGGACCATAAAAGCAAATCACTAGAGCAGCCGATAAAAATATAAACGTAGACGAGAGTTTATTGTTCGGCTCCTTACGGCTGTTGAAATTTAGCAAAGAATTTTCACATTTTCATATTTTGTGCCCACGATAACGTCGCGATTCACATGACAACGATGACTGTGAGAGATGAAATGATGATCCGTTAGGGTAAGCACCGTCGGAGTCACACGCTCAGGTAGTGAATCGTACCATTCATACTAAATCGATACGTGTACATCAGAGGGACCCAGTTAACGCGTAGGAAGGATTAATCATCTTGAATTAATTATCCCACTTGCTGAATGAGGAATGTTAATGAGGGATTTGTTTATGCGGAGCGACCTTGCCGTCATCCGCCCGAATTTATCGAAGCACTTTTCTACTGTCTAAGTCAGTGCAAGGAAGAATCATTTGATGTTTTACTGAGAGACTTTTCCCACTGAGTACCTCAGTTAAGCTTATCTCATCTATGGCAAGTTGAGTGACATGTTTCTCAGCTTCTCGTGATTCAGAATTCTTCTGTAATCAGTCCCTTTTGCGGATGGATGTATAAGAAAGTTGTAACTTTTATTTGGTATCTGGGTTGTGTTCATTCTGGACGGAAGGACTGCATACAATTCAATACGCTTACAGTACAATACTTACCGTCGGTTCTTTATAGGAATGGTTTGTTAAGAAGGCCAGACAATGTTGAACGTGACACAATTTCCTGGACGCACGTTTTAGATTGAAAAGATTTGCACCTGTCCGGCTTTTGCTCAGTGCTGTGAAATCTCGAGGCCTATTTACGTTGTATTTTCCGTTGCCCGTTCTTGTCACGCCCTCCATCTCCTTAGCCAACATTCACCTTGTTTTTTTTCCCTGGGAAGTTACGACAGTTTGTCTGACCAGCAATTCTCTATTGAGAGCTGTGTGCATACGCGTGTCTGTTGTGTTCTTCCATACGCCTTCCAATCGGAGATTAATTGCGATTATTCATGCTTACGACAGACACTTTGTTGTTTCTTATCCATTCGCAATTGACTCATCTCATTTTCTCACTAACCAGCCAGTCCGGAGAATGGTTGGGTTTGGTAACCCAGATTATTGGTCTGTTGTCACACACACACACACACACACATCTGCGTCGTCTTGTTTTGTGGTCGGTCACACAAGATCGATATTGGCTCGTTAATTCGCCTGAGTATCAGGAATAAGCAATCCAGCCGTGGTAATTGACAGTCCTTTTTTGGTGATGCATGTAAATTGGTGTCGCATGGAGGTGTTTTTGAGGGTGTGTAGTGACTACAGACAGTCGTGCGATCAACCGAATCGTCTATCCTTTTGTTGATTAACGTTGGCAGCCGAAAGTCTTCTTGTTAGCTGAGAAGATTTGGTGACAGGCTAAGCCCGTCCTGCAGTGCGACATACCTCATAACTACCGTAATTCCAAGAGGTCTCGATGTCCTCAGAGTTGAGTGCTGTAAATGATTCGAACCATTGCGGATCGATGTTTATTTCGCTTTGCGTCCCAACAATTCGGTCAGCTTACTTTAGTCAAGTTGAAGTTAGCTAGAAGTTTGTCTCTAGCAATACTGTTGAACTTCATGTATTTACTAACATACAACCCTATGGGTTTAGTTCTGCATAGAACAGTTATGAGAAAAGGTACCTCATCACGTGCGTTTGTAGGCAGGTGAGGAAGAATGAACTAGAAAGTAGTTGGGTACTTTCCCTTCCGTTTGCCTGCCCGTCATATGCAGCGTCTCAAGCAAAGACGGACCACGGAGCTGCAGGACTGCTGGTTTCTTCCAGAGAATAATTCCCCAATTCTACCCATAGGGTGGGTGGAAAAGCTGGGTAGCACAATACGGAGTTTGCACTTCTTAGAGCTCATCAGCTAGACTTAGTCCCAGACTTCCTATCAAGATTTGTTGTACTTGAACACCAAATTGTAGTCATGTTGCGATGAATATCGAATTTAGTTGGTTTTGCTGTGAGCCTCAGCTAAAATTCGCCTGAATTTCAGCACAAGCAGAGCCTCATATTCCAGTCGGAACGATATCGAAGTCGTTTCACCAATTGCAACAAGATCGGTGGTAGCGACTTCCTCAAACAGTAGAATCGTTTTTTATCCACTTTACAACATGATATGGACATTTTCCTAGGCTGCAGGTTTTCATAGTGGCCTATGAATTCCATTTGATTGGATTTCTGTTCCGTCTGCGCATGCAATTCATCTTCCGTTTCACTGCTTAATTCTCTATTTCAAGCTCCATTTATAAATGTGTCGCAATACCCATACGTTTGTGCAGCTGAACAACCCTAATGACATCACAACACTCGTCGACTATGGTGTTTCACGTTCCTTCTTCCTCACGGCCAATTTCCCGTCTGTTGTCAAAACTGAAGTTTGTCCGTGACAGAATTCATGCTCCATCGCACTTTTAAGTGTGACGACTGACACCTCATGACAGTTGTAATCTCGTTGTTGTTGTTATTGAATGTTTCTGGTGTCTTCGCGCGATTTTCGTGTTGTTTCGAAGCCAGTCACCCAGGAACAAGGTGTTCCTACCAAACTAAAATCGTATGATCGGGTTGTTCACTCAACCACGGTTAGAGAAGGCGATGGAGTGAGATCAATATACCGATAAACTGTCCTATTTGGAGAGTCCGCAGCAGCCACAATCTGGTGTGGGGTCAACTCGAAAAGATGTCACATTCAGGGGACACCAACTGCCGTAATCATCTCAAACTAAGACACTACGGTCCAGGAGTAGTAGATAACCTCTCGTGCTGGTGGCCTTCCTTGAGAAGCTACACAGTAAATTGTGACTGACGAGAAAGTCCATTGTGGATTCATAGAGGTGAAGTTGTTTTTATTGAGAACTGTTTTATCTTGGATGAGCGGTAGAGGCTCTTTGTAACGACCACTTACCCCATGTGAGTGTTTCTGATCAGTCCAATCAAACTGATTCTTCATTCCTCGGGAACCGGCCGATCATTCCTCTTGCTCTGAATTACGTTTCCCCCATGTCACCCAAACCTTCCGGCCTCTAGGAAAATAATTCAAAATAATGTTTCTTGTGCGTGAGTTTCTCTGGAGCGGCCCGTTGCAGTCGGTTGTGTAGGCTGAGCCGAATGTGTACTTTTAGCCCAGTTGATAAGCGTGACAGTTGGTCTTGCATTGTGACTCAACTGTTCATGCGTGACCATTACTGGTGCACAACCTTCATTTCTTTCAAGACCGGTATGTCCATCTCGTTTGCCTTTCTCGTTATTTTGTCGGTAGGAATCGATCGATTACTTCCCCCTTGGGTTTCGGATGGGAAGGGTTGTACCGTTCTTTGCCGTAGAGTAATTGGGAATACGTTGTTTCGAATACTCACATACTTACAACTTTCTGTCTCAGATTAACATTATTGTTTGGTAGTAGTGCTTCGAACCTATGATCTACCTTCAAGTTTATCTCTATCAGTATTTCACTATTTCGTTCTGGTAGAGCCAAGGTACAGGTTTGGATCAATCATCAGGTCTATCTCCATTGCCAGGTAAAATTGTTTTCGAGAACGAATCGATCCGCTTATTTCCCTGTCCGTCGATGTGTTCTGGCTAACTTCCAAAGGTGAACTGTTTACCTGGCGAGCCATACGATTACAGTATCGATTGCTTTTATTCACACAAGTTTTCTTTCAGCTTATTGGTGCCCGTCGCCGTGAGCTCAGCCGACCGTCCCTCGTGACTGAGTTTTGTTCCTCGGTCCCTTCGGAATCCTGGTGGTGTCTGAATGCCTTTCGTATAGTTGTCCACTTCTCTTCTTGAAATTATTTCGCTCCAATGTCTTTAGATGTGAAAATCAACCCAGCTACCCACTTGGACTGGGCTGTCTAACTGACACATTCAGAAATACGGCTGACTATGATATATTCGCTAGAAAGCACTTTGTCCTGGTGGGAATAATTTACGTGCTGTCATTTGAGATTGGTAGAATTTACACTATTGTATTCAGATGAAAAAGGGTCAGAATTATGATTGAGTGATTGATTGATTGATAGCGGCAAACAACCAACACGTTCAGCCTAGCTGCCGGTTTCGCGGAAGATGTGTCAATCTGGGAAAGACAGGACCATCACTGTTGTACTGGCAGCTGGAAATTTGTGTCAGTGTACCAGATTTACAAATTGCATTAGTTGAGTCGGCTTATCCTAGACAATCATTTGTGCAGTCGAACATATTTTTATGTAGTGATCGTGTGAGCGCCATCGAGGGGGATTGTTTTCTAAAGTTTGGTGAGATATCCAGACTCAGAGTGTGGATACCGTCACCGTAATTTGTCCAAAGTCATCCTGTAAGACATTACAAGCTTCTTGTGTTCTTATCTTAAAAAAGCGCTGCACCATAACCCTGAAGAAACCACAGAAAGTGTAAGGGTGATGGTGACGAACCGTCTGCAAGTCAAGTGCGACGCTCGGCGAACAAATCAACACCCTCCAGATCACCTACCAGTGAATGCATTCGAGCTACCAATACTCCAACACATTACTTTCTTTCATAGTCCCACATAAATTGTTCTGTGCTTCAAACTCTTGCTCAGAAATGAGTTGGTTTCTCCTGATGGCAAAACGATTCATTCATACTCTTCAAAGTTTTTTTCAGTGGTATTTCAAGCAAATTTCTGTATGCCACGTGACTCTGTCTTGAGCACTGATGACTCATTGTGTGAATTTCCACCTCGTTCGTTCCTATTGGATTCCAGCCTACGCAGATGTACGATTGTCAGTGTCCACCTGTCTACCCATCATCCTGTATGCTTGACGTTCGAAAAAACTGAATCCTATGTCTTTTAGAACTTTTGTTCTGCTGCTCATCATGATGACAAGGCTAAGTTTACCATATCAGTGTGGATAATCGATTCCTATGAAATTCCTGTTCTAGCCGCTTACGAAGGGATTCGGAGTTTCGTTCAACTTGCAATGGATCATCACCCGTCCACCGTTTTATCGCTTACTTCGGATTCGACTCCTCTGGGTTGTGCCTTATCAGCACAACGCCCCGCGCTCTACTTCTTCCCCGGTGGAGGAATAACTTCCCAGGCGAGTGCTTTATTCTCCATCCAAGGGTTTACAATGCTACTTGGAGGAGCGTTCACGTCGAATAAGCCACCCAATTGGTGGGCGATGATAAGGAATTTGCCAAAGTGAGTGGTAGTTATGAGTTGAATCTATTATTGAATGGATGTCCATATTACTCTCGTTCAGGAGGTCCCCTTCCCATTCTGGTGCCAAAAATGATGTAGTTTCACACCAAAGTAAGAAGTAAATCAGACCCACTGTCACCTGTCACCCAGCGTCCATCTTTGATCGCATTCGGACTTGAGTTCCGGTCATCTGACCTAAGAGAGTGGCACATTCCCCCTTGTCCTCCAGTGTACGTTGGAGGCTGACTGGAAGTGTCCGGCCTGAACAGACATGCATGTTTGGTACAGTGCTGTCCTTCTTATAGCGACTATTTCTTCATTAACGGAGATTATTCTGAAAATTTGAAACTTTCATACAACTTTCATAGTGTTTTCAGAAATCACTGCCATCACCCTTATGATGACCTTTTCTTTTAACCCAATTCGGACATATTTCACCCATAAAAACGTTTGTGATTTACCGGACCAAGTGATTTGTTTTCCGTTTATCACGTACAACACTCGTGTCCGTGATGGCTATTTAAAGTGACACCTTGCACAACGTCAAGACCTTTGAATTTAACGCGAAGCAGAAGGGAGAAGATCACTCCAGGGCTATCCAGGGGTGGTTTGCTGACTGTATGTGGCCTGCCAGCTGTTAAAATAGTATACCGTCCATGGTGAGTTTCTTAAACAGAATTAATACCGCACGTTCGTGCAAACATCCGAGTGTAATGTTGCAGACCTAACGATACCAAATGCTACGTATGTCTAACGCCGGAAAATGGGATTCGCTTGAGATGGACTGACGTTGCAGTTAGTTCGGCAGCTATAATAGCTTGTGACCTCAGATTGCTCAATGAGACTTTCGTTGCTCGTACTATACCGCCAAAAGAACCTGGCTCGTTTGTACGACTACCATGAGGCTCAGGGTCCGCAATGCCTAATTAACTGGCGGCATGCAACTTACATGCACGATCAACAGGCACCCATCCATTTTAATTTGAAAAAGTCATTGAGAATAAAAGCTGACTTCTATTAGGTATGCTGACGAGTACACATGTCTTTCCCGGAAATTTAACACCTTACTTGGTGCGCAGTGTTCGCCAATCCTTATCCGCCATGTTCAATTTTCCCGAAGCCGTTGTGTGCAAAGCGAGAACTCTTGCGTAGAAATGTTGCAATTCGCTGTATTTATGCGCAAACCTAAAACCATAATAGGCCTATTGGGATTTATTTTAATCAATCTCCCTTCGTAATTTTTGGCGCGCAATCAATTTTAGATTTGCACTGGCATGACTCAGAAAGGTATGGGCTTGACTCCAGAGATGTTTGTGGAGAAATTGGTGGCTGCCCGGTTTTCAGTTTTCACAGGATTTGAGGCGTTAAACGAATACATGAGGGATAACTATGTGTTACTTGTGCGTGCAGTGGACAAAAAACGCTGTTTTGCTTTATGAGTGGCTTTACTGCACTTGGAAGCGACGTGGTGCTTGCCCCACGTCATTCCCAAGTACCGATTCATATTGCGTCATATCTTATAACTGAGTACTGAGTACTGAGTAAGCTTGAACTGCATGAAGCCTCAGTACAAGACGAACAGACTAGAATCCAAATAGTTTTTCACTGCTTCAGTATCAAAAGTGAAGCTAGAAATGAATGAATCTATTTCCTAGCTACAATAGAGATAACCGCTTACTTCGTCATATCAGTGGTGTACCTACGATGAAGGCAGTTGCTGCAATTGATCTGGCAGCTATCTGCTAGTCCTCCTGGTATGGTTGAACCTAATGCAACGGCGTTCCGATCAGTGTAGCCTGTAGGGTCATGGCGGCGCACAAACCCGACTACCATTCAAAGGTCGCAGCAAAAGTCGGGTAGGTTGCTCCAACAAGGGCTGGAAAGCGTTTTTATTTGCATGCTTCAGATGAAGTCATCTTCGCCTCTAGCCTCTAACTGGCGCTCCAACGCAATGGTGCTGACATTATACAATAAATTCACGGCTTTCAGTTTGCAAAAATTGTGGAAACACGGATTTCTGGGACACACTGTGCTGGGCTTCTGTGCTTCCGTCCAAGTCGACATCATAGTGGGGCTTCTTTGCAGACCATTTGGCAACCACACCTGTGCGCTTCCTGGAGGAGCGTGGGGCTAGAGCACAGCAATAATGAGTCACATGTGTACTCAATTTTGGAACAGATCCTCACCGCAGATTGTCACTGCATAGCGAGTAAGTTTCATAAGCACAACAGTCGATGTGACAGGATAAGCGATCCTCGGACACCACCGGTCAGCGCGACAAGGCGAGAGGTCACAAAGCACACAAAACCAATTTCTATGTCCTGAGACGGCCATCTGGGTTGAGACCCACTATCCTCGATCACCGAAGACAGGTCGTCCGTCACGGACGTTGAGTATCGCCGCAGCAGGATATGTTCCTGGACAATCAGCTGCCTAATGGCATTTGTGACTTTTCGCGGCTCCAGCAGCTGCAGTTTGTGCGCCACCCGGTTAAGTTTTTTCTTCAGGCCATCGAAAAGTGATGGGTATGATTTGGAAACATCTGTAAGGGGTGTCCCTAGCCTCGGTAATCAATAATCAGATAACCACCTTTGGTGGATGAGGAAGCAACCCATGAAAACGTCTGTTAATAATGTTTCTTACTGCTTGGAACGGACTGGCCCCTGAATACCGAGAGCAAGTGTATGCAAGGTACCCACATCGCCTGGTGAAAGGGCACGCGCACTAAGCAGCACAGGTGTCAACCATCTGGAAGCACTTTCAGGTTTGCACCAGAAACTATAATTCAGTTAACGTAGATTTACCTCACCCTATGTTATTTCTAATACGGGGATAGTGGCCTCAAGTGCCTCAAAACGAGGGAAGGTGCATAGGTAGTAATTCGGTAAACCACGTTTAGAAAGCAACCGTCACCCTCCAGGATTTCCCTTCGGTCAAAATGGTATGACGTATGCATCCCATAATCTCGCATGAGCCACAGCGTGCCGGGACATCTTCTGTATGGCGTGTTCGAGACTGTCTGAGTGGTGCACCCGCCTTTTCAAGCGACCGTGGATGTTCTCCAGACGACTGTTAATCACATTGCCAAAGTGAACCATCCCGGATTTTGCGTGTACCGCCCACTTGCGGGTGATACACAGTCAGTGGGCTGAGAGGCACAATACGAATCGTGAGTCCATACGGCACAGGATTTGCGGGTTGTGGCGGAATCTGTTTACTGGTAACGTGATAAAAAGAAAACATTGTCCAGATGAGGCATACGGTGGAATGTGTCGGCTGTTGGCGTAGAATGTCCATAACCGAAAATACACGAATGTTATGTGATACGTACGTGCTTCCTCATAGCTTTGCGAATATGGGAATGGTACAGCATGATACCACAGCCGAACCCGACCCTAGCCGTCCTCATTTGTGCCGCTACTCTGCCCATAACGGGCGTCTTCACTTGATACTGTTCGCCCATCATATCCCTGAACAAGGTAAACAGCTTGCGCATAGGATTAAACTGCTCGCTTTTCACAAAGACATACCCGGTGCCAAAAGTCGCCTGATGCCCATGCCATCTGTGATCAGGAAGGTGTAGAGCTTGTATCTACGAGCCATACATTAACTGCTTTGAAAAGACTCTCTCAAATCGGTTCGTTGCGTGCGTCTGACGAAGCATATTTGAGTGTAGTGCTCTTCCCCGACTGCAACACGAGCATCCGTCCGGACTAGCGACGCCTCGCCAGGACCGAAAACAACATCTGCCATAATAAACCCAAACTATCCGACACTCACTCAACAGAACCGGTCGACACTTCCGGCAGCAGCTGTAGATTTCCTGAGTGGTAAGAACCTTGCAGAATTCATCGGCCACAAACTGCCGCACTTCATACGACGGTGTTCCATATTTCATCAAGACCCTGCAGGTGCCCAACTCTTCTTCGACAAGCCGTCGGTTTACAGGTTGTCGGTCGTACAAGATGGTGGACAAAACCGGACTGGGCAACCGGTGCTTCGTGTACTGTTTTTTTTAATATTAAGAAATACGCTCAACTTGTTAGCTTCTTCTCAGTCCTCGATTTTCACTCTGTTTGTAGGGTTACGTGCTGCATTTGTACGACAGCCCCTCATAACGCAAAACAGCGTTGGTACATTTTTTGTCCGCTGCGTACACAACTACCACATAGTTATCCTTCAGGTATTCGTTTAACGCATTCTCAAATGCTGTGAAGGATAAAAACCAGCTAGCCACCAATTTCTCAGCAAACATATCTGAAGTCAAACCCACACCTTGCTGAGCCATGCCAGTGCAATTGTAAAATTGAATGCGCGCGTCAAAAACTACGAGGGAAGACTAATTAAGACAAATTTCAACAAAAGCCAGACAGATTACAATGCTTTTTGATGTGAGCATACGTACAGCAAATTGCAACATTTTGCCACAAACGTTTTCCTTCTACGCATAACGGTTTCGGAGAAAACTGCATATACCGGCTGAGGATCGGGCATCAGTGTTTACACAAGTTCTTAACTGCCTACAATCACATCTATTTAGTTATATTTAAAGGCCTGAATTGGGAAAGAGAAAAAGGTGAACGATGGACGGACCTGGTACCAGCCTGTTAAAAGCATTTCTTGTGTCTGCTCCCCCAAGCTCTCAATCAGACGATCTGGAAAGAAACGGGCTGCACGAACACCACTGACATCCAGTAGTCGCTACTTCTTTCATTGTCTCCAGCCAAGGTGATAACAGGGGCTCAGGGAGACTATTCTTGGCCGCACTAACAACATACAAACTCTCCAGAATCTCCTTCACCCTTCTATCAAATCGCACGTTCTCCACCCTGCAGACTGAGCTATTCTGAAGGAGGCACGGAGAACAACACTAGTCTCAGTAGAGGATATTTCGACTTGCAGGCCGAGCCGCCGCGGTTGGTGGGGCTGCATGTTTCCTGCAACTAAAGTACCTGTTGCACAACCAACTACCCGTTTTCCAATTACCTCGTTACAAATTCGTTCATGCTTTCCGACGCAAGCAGCAATTCCGAGACATCAATGGTTATACTTGGACTCGTCTTTAAAGGTGAGGACGATGTTGTCTGCGTACCCCATATCGGCAAGGTCCTCACCAGCAGAGATTTGAACACCGGGGTTTTGAAGACCTTCCAGCGTTCGCCTCATTATTTCAACAAGAGTGGACTTCCTTTTCGGGCGTCACTTTTTGTATGGGAGCTTTTGGAGAACTCACCGTACACTTTCACACACCCAGAGGTATGTGAATATAGGGATCGGATCATGTTCACAAACTTCTGGGGCAAGTGTAGTCAACAGCATTGACCGGTCGACAGATTCGAACGCACCCTTGAAGTCAAGGTATACCAAGATTGTGGGCCGTCTATACATATGGCGTTGCTGCAGAACCTGACAGAGTGTGAGGATGTGGTCGACTCAGCCTCTGTCTGGTTGAAATCCTGCTTGATGCTCACGGATCAAGTTTTCACGTGCCACCCTAAAACGACAAAGAAGCAGTGGCGTCAGAAGCCATGTCACAACGGGAGTTAAACTGACACCCCCTGTGGTTACTGCATTCACTTCGAGAACCCTTTTAAAGATGGGCACTATTATCGACTCATCCAAGTTATCTGGGACAGTCTCCTTTTCCCCAAATGCAGGCAAACAGATCAGACAAGCGCTGACTGAGAACTTCACCCCCATCTTCGAACAATGCTGGTAGGAGGTCATTCGCACCAGAAGCTGGGTGACGCTTGAGAAAACACATGTGATCACAAACCTTCGAGGCCGTAGGGGGTTCCCATAGCTGCCCAAAGGTTAGCTGAACGGTGGCCCGATTATTACAGGAACTGTGACTCCCGATCCATCACTAGAAACTCAGACTTCAATGACGTCATACAATGAGCAAGGTATCCACTTGTCAACCGTTCTTCATTCACGAATCGCCACTACCCCTGTTTTTCACTCATTTCCTTCGATCTCTCAAAGGCTTGCTTAAGCTTTCAGTGGTGCAGATTGGCAAAGTCTCGTAGGGGAAGTTCTGGGGGATCTTAACCAATGTAGCTGTACATTTTACTTGCGCAGGATGGGTATGTCCACCTTGATTACTAACCATCATTCCGAAAACGGCCGTTACCACCTGCCTCCATCAGACTTCACTAAATACCAGCCAACTGCCTCGTGGCAGTCATCTTTCAACATGTGACAGACGCAAGCACAAAGCGGTGTCTGGAACATGCAGATAACATCGTTCTCGTCTTCGAAGAGGAGGAGAAGGCGCAGGTGTTTTTAGATGAACTAACTAAATTCAGTCCATCCTTTGGTATGCACTTTGCCCCCACAAAGTGTAAGGTAATGCTCGTGGCATGCAGTCACTAAACGCGCCACTTACAATCCAGGAAGAGCACTCGAAGTTGTGGTGCGTTTTACGTATCTTGGAAGTTTTATCAGTCCCGATCGTAGTGTGACAGATGAAGTTAATGCACAAATCCGCAAGGTTCTGGTCACGTTTACTAATTTGAGACACCTATGGCGTCAAAGTGGTATATCCTTGAATCTCAAGGTACGCGTGTATCAGGCTACAGTGCGGGATGTTTTGCTGTATGGTTGTGAGACTTGGCCTGTTCAAGCAGCGGAACTGAGACGTCTTCAGGTGTTTGACAATCGTTGTGTCAGGACCATAACTTGTGTGGGTTGGTGTCGGAGAATCCTCAACGAGGCAATTAGAAAGCGAGTTTTCGGTTGTGCGACGAGGACTTCCATTGAGGAATGTGTCCAGCACCAGAAGCTGTGTTGGTTAGGCTATGTACTGCGCATGCCGAACCACCGTTTGCCGAAGAGAGTGTTGTTTTTCATGCCCAATTCAGGTTGGTGGAAAAGAGAGGTGGCCAACTCTTGACTTGGCAGGGGGGTATGAGGAGATTACGGAACGTTTGGATACTGTCGGTGCTACCCGCCTTCCAGGATGGGGACGACGAGATCCCCACTGCGCCTGGTTGGAGACGCTGCAAGATATAGCTGCCAACCGATGTCAGTGGCGATCTTGTCGTCAGTTTCTATCCATATCGCTTGACTGAGTGTCTGAAGGTGAATGCATCTCGGAATGATTGAAGTAATCTACCACTAATTCTCTTCCCCATCCACCTTTATTCTTTTCTTCACAATAAGCCCTTCAAATAAATCATGGTTGTGCGGCACCGAAGCATCAATGTTGAACACTGATGTCATCCAGTCGATGACGATGATGATGGTGATTTTGATGGACGTAGTGAGTAACACTGGAGCTCACTATCCTTCATATAAGACCGCTTTTTTCATTTATTCGACATGTTGGAGAAGTATTGGATGGACGGAGCAAGTCACCCAAACTGACTGACCATAAGCTTGGAGTCATGACCGTTGCAACTGTCTAGACTTCTGATACTTGACTGTCATATATTCCCCGTTTCATGGTATCCGGACGCCGGATTGTTTTCTCTCTGATAGTCAAAATCTATCTGTCTTCTCGTTTCTGGATTACTTGGTGACTTAAAACTCAGGTTACCTTCATTATGGATTAACTACACTTGATTGGTACATTTTGTTCACTAAACTACGTTTTCTTATTTCTATTCCACAGGTTGGATGCTGTTGTACTACCTGATTGGTCTGCGTCAAACCTGTTAACCTATCAATTTCTACTTGATGTGCTGAAAAGTGGAACTCCTGAGAGCAATGTTTTGGGTGCGATTCTTCTCCCGCCGCCTTACACTCCATCATCACCAGATGAACTTACAAACGAATTCACTTTGTCTCAGCCTACTTCCGCTTCCGTTGCCCATGAGTCCACTTGGGCACCGAACAATCTGGCGACGGAAAATCTGCCTCCGCCTCTTGTCCTGTACGCGAAGTTTGGTTGGGGAGAATTGAAACTCCAACCGCTTGCGCAGCGTGCTGGTTTGGTGGTTTTGTGGAGTTCACGACTGGATCAGCCTGCCAACAATAGCAATCCGCCACTGCGTATTCTTCTGCCGACAACACAATTGTCTGGTGCCAGTCCAGTCCAAGGACTTGGTCGATTGATCAAGTCACTCGCAACTGTCCCACAACTGGAAGATAAGTCAATCACCATGAAAAGTTCTGCAAAACCTCTAAGCACGTGAGTGGCTGGTTTAGTTCTCATGGTCTAATGTTCACCGATTTGTGCGATCACCAGGAAATTTATCACCTGAGGGTGTCCGCGCTTTTGTCACTTCAAGATAACTGCTCCAACTGGAGGAGCTATTTTCTGTAAAGTCGGATAATTATATCATGGACTGGTCTAGCTAATTCGGCTCTTCGTTTGTCACGTTTGTATTGCTGTCAGAAGCTTCTAATAGTTGTCAGGTAATTACTTCCTTATTTTGCTTTACATGTGATGGCTTTGTTCGATTTGTGGATCGCCCAACAACCCAAGGGTTGCGTACGAGTTGCGTACAAGCTGGATTGGATCCCAAAAGACTCTTTGCTTACCGCAGGCTTAATAGAAGTACCATAAGACACATTTCCGCTGTGCTAGTCAGTGTCAACTGCACACAAAATTACGATTAGAATGTTTACCCAAGCCGGAACATATGAAATGGATCGCCCGTCTTCCACAATCATATTGAAATCGATCGCTCTAGCTTCAATGATCCGTCTACTGGTCTCCGCCTAGTGTTCGTGCTCATATAGACTGTTTTCGAAAAAACTCTAGGAAGGCGGCGGGATATTCGAACGGCTGCCTTACAGTGCTGGCTTAAGCAGTTCGTGTTTATACACGCTAGAACGTAACTCATGTGGGAGTATCGTTCACTCTAGTAGGGGTGTTATATCGTTCACATCCGCCTTATTAGTGTATTTCTTCGTTCCTGACATTGAAAGTATAGTGTGTATAGCTTGTGTATAAGCTCTGGTTCGCACTGCTTTTTGTCTTACGCTCAGTTTCCGATAAACGAGACCTTTTTCAGAAGCCTATGAACAGGCTGCTATCCTTCGCCATACGTTTTCTTTCATGCTGACCTCGATTTGAACATGCTCAAGTGAATGGTGTTCACTTGAAACAATGGAAAACCACCAACGTGGTGTGTCGGTTACGGCTGGAGTTCATCTCATCATGTGCTGAGATTAGGTAACTGTCTAGTCAGTACTAATTGTACATGTAAATTCGTATATACTGAGATTGAATGCAGGGCAGATACTGACTGCCATCAATGGTCACGGCATTCGTATCATATTAGAAATAAATGCCAGAGAGCAACGAAAATTTCCTATAAGAGATCAGACTCCTCTCATTTGCGTCCCAGTTAGTAGAGTTTCAAATCGACGACAATCGTGCAAGAACAGACGTTTTGCGCCGAAGCTTGTTTTCAGTTTTTGCACTTTTCATCTCCGTTTTAGCCGAACGACTGCATTGAAAACTTCTCCGCAACAACCCAGAGTGCAAAGCACAACAAACAAACCAATGGGAAACCACACGCCAAGCAAGCCACTGCGTGATGCTTCTCCTAGGAAGCCCGTTGCAGCTCAGTCGAAACGTCCTATAAGTGCTAACACAGCACACCCGAACAAAGCGACTGCCCCGGCAACCAAAGCTCCAACCAGACCACAGACTGCCCATACACCAACGAAGGTTTTGAATTCGACAAAGCCTGCTTCTGCTAAAACAACGTCCTCTGTACCTCCGCCCAGACCGTCTTCCGTGAAAGCAAAGAACGAAACAACAGCTCAAAAACTCGCCGCTCATGCAAACCTTTTGGCAAGTAAAAAAACTGTTTCAGCAACGCCAGCGGCTCCTAAGTCAAAACCGATTGTTACTTCTGCTGCAACGCCCACCTCAAAGATACCACCATCGTTGACCTCCAAACCGAAGGCTCAGTCACCTCTGCCGGAAGAACCTCACCAAGAAGTCGCCCCGACGACAACTGTTTTGGAAAACTCACCTCATGAAACCCCAACGAATGCCGAGCAGCTGCGTGACTCATTGGAATTGGCTGCTGTCGATCCGCTCATGTCAGGATGGCGCTCCATGGAACAGTCCGAGACACGTGTTGCTCCCGTATCCGAATCTGTTCAAGAACCGCAGCCAACAAAAGACAGCTACAACGCTGAGGTTGGAGCTCCAGAACCGGCTGAACTGTACAAAGTGCATAAGTTTGAACACTTTGATGAAGCCGATGAGATGGAAGAGACTTCAATACCAGAGCGTAATCAATATAGTGGATTGGACTTTGAAGGTGAACAACAAAGCTACGAAGATAGACCAGTAGATGAGGATATTTTAGAACCTGTTGGTCACGAAAAGAGGGAAGATGAGGCAGCGCATTTCACTCAGACGGGTGAAGATCAATACGCGGAGCCGAAAGTGTATGAGCAGTCTGTTTCAGAGGTAGATGCATCCGAGCAGTTTGAGACTGCCGATCCTTCGGTTGCTAGCGTTTTGAAACTCATTGATCCAGCTACTGAGAGTTCGGACCCGAATAAACTAGATACATCGGATTTAGGAGAGGAAAACCCCTCATTACAAACCTCGGCACCCGCCGACTCTCTCCTAGCCTCTCCATCAGTTCCACATTCAGTCACGAATGAAGTGTTTACTGATGAACAGATGCACGATGTGGCTCATGAAGAACCACCAGTTGAAGTGGATGAGTCGGTGGAGAAAGTAGATGAATCCAAAGTTGAAAGCTTCGTGCCGGGGTACTTTGAAAGGGCAGAGGACAGTCGACAAGTAGGAGTTGAACCGCCTCGTGGGCTTTCTTCGCTTACAGGGACAGAGATAAACGTCAGGCCTGACAGTTTCGCGGAAATGTTCGTTCCTGGATATGGAGTTTCGGATGAGCTCAAACAACATGCGATGCCTGGTGAAGCGTACGACGCATCACCCAATGAAACCAGGGTAGGTCATTTCGAGCATGTGTCAGTTTCTCCGTCATCAATGGACGAGAACACAACTCATTTAGCATCACACTTAGAGTATCCAGAAGAGAAACCTGGCTTTGGATCACCCTTGGAAAAATCGGCAAATGCAGTACTAGAGAAACTAGAGACGGAAATGGTTCATGCGTCCACCGAAGGTCCAGATGAATCCCATCTCTCGTATTACGATCAGCAGGTTTCTCAGCCCAGCCCGGTACGACCAGATAGTCTAGATGGGAGTGACGCCGCATCTCTCCCTTTGCGTGCACCTCATGATTCAGAATGGTGTTCTCCTGACCTAACGAGTGATGCAGTTCATCACGAGTTTCCAACGTCCACACATCTAGACAAATCAGAACCGTTCACGTTTGACGCCGTAGACCATCCCTCGGACCATCTTGAGTTGAGAACAGACAGCTTGGAAGATATTGTACCCAGTGACAAAGAAGACGCTCCTCAACATTTACCTGAAGGTGTTGGATCGCCAGTAACTACTTCAGATGCCGAACCCATTCAAGACCATCGGTTCTTAACACAGGAAATAGATGTGGATGCTGGGTTAGAATACGATCACAAGGGTCAACCAACTCATGCTACAAATGTTTCGGAGCCAGATATTGCGCAAAACCGCCAGGCCGTAATGGACTTGAGCAAGGCAGTGGACTCACCCGAGGACTATCCGGCTACCGTGGCGTCAGATCACCCTTTTGCTGCGTCGACTGGGTATTTGACCCTCGGGGAAGGTGTCGATTTGGAACAGATCAATGTTATGGATAAGTCACCATCTTCGAGAGAGAATGTTTATCATGAATACGCTATTTCAGACGAACCAGAGACACAAATAGCGCCCAAATTCAACTTAGCTGTAGACGAGAATACGATATTAACTCCATCCACAGATTTAGAACCCGCCGCAGACAGATATCCAGACCAACCCCTTGAAGAATTCCCTGATTATACCTCAGTTAGAGAGGGTGGCGATTATGGAAGTCCAACCGCAATGGATAAATCGTCATTCACCGGAAAGGATATTCCTCACGAACAGTATGCCGCAGACGTACCGGAAGCACAACCCGAACACGATTCCAAATTGACTGAAGCTGATTATGCGGTATTGGCTACTCCCACTGAACAGGAAATCCCTGTGAGCAGGCCTCCGCAACAAAATGAATACTCATTAACCCAAGAGAATGTCGAGTACGATGAATCGAACTTTATGGACAAATTGCCGTCACCCGAGAATGGTGTTCATTTACATGATACTGTACCCGACGTACTGGGAACACAGCAGTGGGACCAACCCGAAGGGACCGGAAACGACTCAGATCAAATCTCCTCTCGTGCGTTTGAAACCCATTCAAGCATATCTCCTGAGCAATACGTAGAAGAAGCAACTGACCACGTCCCAACTAAGGAAGATGATGGGTTGGACGTTATGCATACATCGCCTTTAGTCACACAAGATATTCACGTGCAGGACGTTCCATTCACAACTCCAGAGCCGCTAGGGGCACATGATCTTGAAGCTACCGAAGACGAAAGAGAAATTCCATCATCCTTCGAGGCCTTCGAAACTCAGTCAGATATGCATCCCGAAAAGCAAGTAGGAGAGCCAGCTAAACATTCACAAAACGAAGATGATGTTGCTGATTACATGCATTCAGACTTTGTACAAGAAAGGCCGGCAAATGGAAGCTTCAGCCTTCTTGGAGCTACAATACCTTACATGCCAGACACACAGTTGCCACAAGAGCCTACAACAGAAATGCCCTATGACGCGTTTTCATCTACCGTTAGCACACATCTCGAACGAAACGTATATGATGTGGCTGATTTTGCACCACCGGAGAGAAATGCGGAGTCCACTAAGGTTTTTGGAAGTCCCGGCTGGCCTGCAAACGAGGAAGACGTTCCTCCATTAACACCTAGAGATCATGGCTCAGACATAAGTGATTTGGATGACAACGACCGAGAGTTCTTGGCCTCTGGTAAAGCGGTTGCCTCTGGACCCCAGTACTATCCAGGCAAACAATCACCTGGTGTTCCGGAGAGTTCAGATGAAAGATTTGATCAGGAGGCACATGAGGATAACTCCAAATGGATTGCAGATGAAGCCGACACAGCACCTGAAGAATTAGTGGAAAATTTGCATTCTGAAACGGTTGAAGAGCGACCTCCTGAGCAGATGAGTGACTATCTGCCGGAATCGCACCCTGCATTTTCAATGTATGGTTCTGATCAATCGCCACACATTGCTTCAGCCGATACACTTGATGATGAAATTCCAGCATCCTACCATCCGGCCAGTTTCCCACAGTCTTTCCTATCTGATACCGATGTTGTACATTCTACGACATCTCCTGCTGAACTTCCAGCTGCTCACGATCAGGTTTCGTTTGGTCATTCAGATGAAATGGGTGCATCTCATTTGGAGTTTGAGCATCAACTACAACAGCCGGCTGACTCAACCACCGTTGATGGTGGAGCGATAATCGATTGCGCCACGGCCCTGAACGATTCAGAACCCGTGCGCGATTTGAGTCCACTAACGCTGGATGCAACCGGAGATCACTTGGATGACCAGCATTAGTAAGTGGACCTGACTCTAAAGATGTTGCTTTTCTGTTGCTCCATAGTCTGTTTTCGGCTGGGTCATGCACAATGCCCCACCACCAATTGTTTACAACACTAGTATCATGCCATGCCAGCACTAAGAGACAGCTTATCACTGTCGACGTTCACAGTGGTCTGGACCAGGATTCAAACTGAGTTGACAGCTCATTTTTTCCTGTCATTGATTTTTCCTGAATGGGCGGTGCACTGAGATAGTGTGGAAATTTTTATGTTATCCTCTTGTTAAAAACTCTTCCAGAATATCGCTTGTTAAGAACTTATTCTGGTTCGTTATTTGGATATTTTTGTCATTCTGATATAGTCGTTTTTTCTTCTTTCATAATTTTATCGAATGGGACTCACCCGAATCAAGACGTTGACGTCTATTCTCCGTGAGACGAGTTGTTGTTGATTCTTTTTCTCTACCTGAATCGGGAAAGACAGATAATCCGGATTTTTCCAATCATGTGGAATGCGTTGTTTCGTCGAGCTGTGAATTGGTGGTCCTCCGAAGGAGTGGTCCACAGCAGTGCGATTGCAGTTTTGTCTGAAGTGTGAGAACCCTGTCGAAACTCTTGCTCCAGGTTTTATTTACTGTGCATTGAATAATTGAATGAGTAACTAATAATCGCTCAGCTATAAGACCCTTCTGGTGCCTAGCTGCCTGCCACGGGATAAAAGCACGATTGTTTAGATACTGCCAGGTTGCACAAGCCTAGGCAGGAGCAGTCGAGATGCCGGGGGGTCGGGTGGGAACCACGAACTTCCCGGTCAGTAAGTTCGCGCCTTAACCGCTGAACTATCTCATGCTCACTGAACGTTGACTACTGTGCCGAAATGTCTGTTTTAGGGAATTGTCGGTAATAAAATTCGGGGCGATCGTTTCAAGTTTCTAGTAGGGTCTAACCTCACCAACTATCTAATTCTTTTGTCTGGATTCAATTGGCCTGATTGAACCCGATGATAACAAGCCTAATATATTCGCCAACTACTCTCATTTGCATACTAATTTAGTTTTCACCATAGA
Source organism: Opisthorchis felineus (assembly GCA_004794785.1). Classification (NCBI taxonomy): domain Eukaryota; kingdom Metazoa; phylum Platyhelminthes; class Trematoda; order Opisthorchiida; family Opisthorchiidae; genus Opisthorchis; species Opisthorchis felineus. The sequence continues at coordinate 53,130 of SJOL01010112.1, forward strand.
ACCAACTGAATCCAACTGAATCTCTCGTTTATGGTGGTCTCATTCAACTAGATGTGGTGCAGAACACGGCCTCATGTTTCATTTGGTACGATATTCGATATGTCACAATAGATTGAAAGTCTATGCGTAACCTACTATTCCTAATATTGCTGTCAGAGAGTTTTCAGCTAGCCTTCTATGAGCGAATCAGATGGTCAGGGCAGAGTGTGAAACAGTCTTGGTGACACGCAGATGTATGCCTTCGCTACAGGTCAGAATTGACAGAGATGGTTGTTGTGAGGTGGATGGGAAATCGAACAGAGGATGAGAATATAACAGGTCTATGTTCGCTAAAGCGTTTCGGCACCTATGAATTCAATTTGTGATGTGAGTTAGTTGCTGTAGCCATGTTCTACTCTCTGGAGTTGCCGCTCCGCATCATCCTTGCACTTTTCAGCCTCAGCGGTTCAACTGACGCGTCATCACTTCCCTCTTGCCAATTATTGTTCTGTTTGGGGGGTAGCATAACTCTTGATTAACTTGTGACGTTGATTGGCCCCGCTACATCACTTCTGATAGGTCAAAACCATACGAGAAAAATATATAAGCTCCCCGATTCATTGATTCCTTACTTTTGAACGCCTGGGATCTAAAAACTGTTCCCAAAAAATGCTCTCCGACAAAAATTCCCTTTATGATGGATGAATTAAAGTCCGACGAAAAAAGCATTTAGTAATAAGGCGTGATTGGGAAGTTAGATCAATGGTTAACAAACGGCTGACCTTGCGAAAGCTTGGCAGAGACAGTATCCGTTACGCGATGTTTCGACCGAAGCAGGTACGATACGCATAGTACACATTCTTTGTGGTGTACGACAGTGCGTACCACATAACCAAGTCAAGGAAGAAATTCCTCAAGGCACCTGGACACTGCACAAAAGGCTCCTCCGATCAGCAAACCATCGATTTTGTTACACTACACGCGAACCAGAAGTGTTCGACTGATTTTACTGGGGAAATGCATCTGTCATTGGTTAGTTCTTGACGGTACTATTCACACTACGTTTTCGATCGTTTCCATCACTTTCCATAACTTTGCATGCCATACTTCTAATTATAGAAGTGACGCTACTCACTTCAATTTAAAAAAACTACAAACAGTCCGAAGTGAAGTACCAATGAGCATTCGAGTCTTTTTGATTATTCAGGCTTTTGAGAAAACCAGTCTTTTCCGGTTTCCTTCTTCCCATATCTGAAAAGATAAACCTAAGGGCTGGATTGTGTTGAGTTGAGTTGCTTGATAGCTACCGGCCAAAGGATTGTCCTGGCAAGAACTTTCCTCTTGTGGTGAGATGTTCACTAGATGGAGTACAGCCTTCATTTAACTTTTGGCTCCGGTTTACTGTACAAGCAGAATCGGGTGATATTAACGTATATCAAAATGATGGAAAACCTCTGATGTTTTCCTTCCATAGCTTCGTGGACATGAGGATAAATGCATACACCGTTGTGCTGTTGGTGCAACCTAATGACTAGTCGTCAGTAGTAAGTTTTTCTAGCCTAGTGAGTTACTGATTTTCACAGATTTGCACTTTGTTGACCCGTGATGTATCAAGATGTTAAGTATGAAATAGGCAAGCTCTTCAGGACGAAACCTTTCGCTCTTATTTGGACTCACCTGACGGACAACCTAGAAGATGCACATTTGTGCATTTGACTGGAAGGTTCCATACATCTGCAGTTGAGTCAGGCTTTCTAAAATGCGCCTAAAATTATACCGTTTTTTCTGCTGGCATATCTTTGTTAGTCTGTCAAATTATTTGGCCTTAGAGAAAGGCCTTCTGCTAGAAGTATCTGGTGACGTCTTTCTTGGTCGGGCAACTTCCCAGCAGATAGTGACAACTTGCAAACCCTTCACTCAAGCAACGATGGAACCAAAGTGTTTACTGAGATTAAATAACGGGGATCGCCGTGGGCTTTTGGTTTTTGTAATTCAGTCTTCATGTTTAATAGCGTGCCTAACCAACACACCCCACCACTATCAGTTACTCGTTTTATTTTCCAATCAAAGCCTAGCGAGTCCGTTATCGGAAGCTTCTGTCGACTCAGTAGTTCGAGGTCCAACAGACAACACTGGTCCTGCCGCTGTTAGCTCAACTCAGCCGGAAGAGACGTCCGATTCCGTTCTGGAGCACTCCGATACATGTTTGTCGACCGCTCAGTTCGCACCGGATCATCATCACCTTGATGCACACGAAAATGGAACCAGCGACGACCCGGACGTAACATCTTTCACAGAACCCCAGATGTCGGTGACAAATGGTGTGCATACTAATGGAACTGCTTCTCACTTTGATGATAACTGGGTTGAATACGGTGATCTTTCTCCCTCAGCGAATTTCAAAGTGACTTGTAAGTGCCACAACCTATATAGTTTATTCATTTCTACGTTCGAGGCGTTCCTTTCGCTTGCTTCTTTGTTGTCATATGGGTTTTATTAAACCCTTGTTATCACCCTTCGCTTATTGTACTGTCTTTCGACGGTCTCTTTTGATGTAGCCGGCCTTACTGACGCTCAGGCACTTCGAAAATCGATGGAATTTAACGAACCGCAGCCGGCTGAGGATCCTCAACATACTCTTCACTTGACAAGCCCGGTGTCTGAATCCGGTAATAGTGCAACTCTATTAGGCGAATCGCCCGTGAGTGAACTCCCAGAGCAGTTTGATCCTTTACTTGCCTGGGGAAAGCCACAAGGATTACCCGCACCTGTGGTTCCTGCCTCGACAACTAGAGGTGAGCGTTATGATACCCTTTAATTTAGTTGACCTTCTGTTGCTTGTCCAGTTTCTGTCACGCTTTTATTTCCGACACACATAGCCTCTTCTGAGTTCTAAATACGTTCATTCCAACACTATTCTCTCTTCTAGCTTGATTCCCTAAGTCCTGTCGATATCAGTTTGGTTGTAGTGTTTATCTGCGCAAGCTATTTTTCTCATTGGAATCAATGAGTACCTATCACCGTTGAGCAAATGGGGGAAGTACAGTGTGCCGGAATGTTAGTTGCTTGGTTGCGCTAATTGCTTGTTTACCAGGTGTTGATTGGTCTAATGGCCGTGCTTGGTTTTTATTGAACAGATGATGCACAATCAGATCAACATCTTGAGGGCGCACTTACTGTCGATCGACCTTATTAGATGGTTCAGTTTCTCAAACGCAGTGATACAGCGGTTTGTTGTACCATCCGCAATAGGAAGGAGAAAAGCTTCACTTGACAGTCCCCTGAAACTTGCCAGAAGAGTGACTTGACGTGAATTGCTGGTTACTCTCCCGTGTTTGCCTTCAAAAAAAGAGAGCATTTTTTAACGTGATAAATTATGCCAAAACAAAATAATCAAAACCTTGTTCTCAGTCAAGACACATGGTAGGACTGGCAACCAACACACCATATGTGAGTTGACTTTGGCATTCTGGAGTTATCCATCAGTTTAAAATTTTCGGAGCTGATAGTTCCCAGAGTTATACGATTCGGACCAGTTAACTCATCTGAATCGTTGTTAATTGACCGACATTGGTGCAGGGAGTGGGGGTGGGGGTTACTGCTCTCCTCGTTTCCAAATGACTGTTGTTACTCGAAGACTCGATTATACCAATTGTTTGTGATTGGAGACAGCCATGGTTGTGAACAGATCCATTGACCGACAAGTCCTTTCGGCCTCTGCAATATAAGGAGAAAAATTACTCACCGGTACCAAATAGTGCAACTAGACTTGCTTTTGATGTAAACAGCGTTTTACTTCGCTCTGTAAAACACTGGTCAAAGATGAAGAGAACATTTTCTATTGTGTCATGTGACAAAAAGCATTGGTTTAGAATTGAGCACGAAGAAATTCGCCCAATCTTGATGCGTGCTCAGTACTTTGGGCGATTCCCGAAACCTCAAACTCGAAGATCGTAATTTCGGTCTTTTGACCTATTTGAACCTCCCATTCCTGCTGTCAAGGTCAAAGGACTGAAGTTTAACCGGTGTCGACTTATTTTCTTGAATCATCCCCTCAAATTCAACGGCTTTTGTTACGCCAAAGGAGAGCGGCCACATGATGGTGCTCAGTCGATGGCAGTCACCTTATCGATAATGGCAGCACAAGACAGCAGTCAACTTCATCACACCGCTTTTGTCCCCAGAGTAGTGTTTGTTCAGATACCAACGCCCGGAGGTTCGTATCTCTTCACATCGTGAGCTAGCTAGCTGACTGTGTTTTTGGTAGGATGGCGTCCAGTTGCCTGTTCACGACTCAATGAGACAACTAATCTCTGGAGTTCACGAACTCCCGAGATGACCAACAATTAGTCTTCTCATGTGTGGGAGTGTGTGGTTTTTTGGTATTATCTGCCTATTTTAAGCTATTTGAACCATCTACGGGGTTTGTTGTCAGTGTCGTTTTTCGAGGTACCACTTGTACGCCATGCGCTCGGTGACTTTTGGACTTTTATGTTGTTGAGTAAATGTTTTTTCTCACATCATAGCTTTAAATTTCTAAACTTTTCCAGGTTGAATGTTCAATGTGTCGTTGTCAGACCTGAGGCTGCTCTGAGAAGAAAGTGGGATAGACTGATCGGGTAAAGGAAAACTTTTCTGGCAGTCCTGTTTACGGTCGTTTGACAACCCCCACAATACTAGTATAAGGAGAAAAGCCCTTCGCTGTGAAACCGTTTGTTAGAAAAATAACGGCTGAACACTTACAAACTATTGGACAGGAAAGTAAACGTCTCATATGCACATAGTTTCTAAAAACTGAACATTCTCGCGCGTCTTCTTGGACTTTCATGGGTATTCATTGACTATCACGCAATTGTAAACGAACTCTGGAAAGCAGTTCCACAAGTTCCGCAATAAGCCTTACCTTCCATTAGACGCTGGGCGGATCTTCGGGAAAACCACAGACTACTCGCATGATTCATCAGTAGTATCTGCCGTTACACTTAAGTGCGCTGAAGATGTCTTCTCGAATGGTGACGAAACGTTTGAAAACCAATTGTCAAGCTCGGCGAACAAATCAACAGTCAGCTGATCGATTACCAACTAGTACCGAGGTCATTCCATCATTCTGCTTACCGCACGGGGATATTGGGACAGGTTCTCACTCTGGTCATGACCGAGTATTGCGTGGCGGATATCGTTAGCCAGACCGTTCTCACAAATAAAGATGGTTCATATCCGTCATGCTACACTGGATCACAAACTGCTGTCACGAAGCCGCACGAGGCGGACCATTATGATGTCAGTTAAACACAGATGATGCATCCCTTTTTCCTTTCTCTTTTCCTCAGGGGAGGTTTTATGGCGGCGTGTAGAGCATTATCGTTCCCGTTACTTCAGGAACATACTGATGTTCATTGAACCTCACAGCCATATCAGAGTGGGATTTTATTGACAGTGGCAAAACTGGGGCCTGTGGCCATGTGGGAACTCTTTTGGTGATTGTGTATGTTTCAGAGAGACGGACAAAAGTAAATTCAGTTTGAAAAATGAGCCTTCGAGTAGACTTACCGCTTGTGAGTATCTGCTTTGTTTGGCCTTGCTGTTCATCGGTGCTGAGCTCATAACCACAAGCCAAAGGATATTGTGACCCCTTTCATTCGTGCTCGTCTGAATAGCCCCGTTGAGGGTGGAAGGCCCTGTATGGCTGTAGTGTGTTTGATCACATTGACGGGCAACCGCGTGTGCCTGATAAGCGGTTTAATTTATGAAGGAAACTACCCACAAGGTTGCTGAAAACTCTTCGACAGCCCACGACCGGTTTCGCCCTTCTTGGGGCTCATCAGGTGGGCGCAGTCCCCGAGTTTCCGTCAACCTTATGTTCTACTTGAACCCAAATTGGACTGATTTCGACAACTACACTCATTTGCATGCGAAGCCAAAACTGAAGTAGAGTTGGCACGATCTTTTCTATTTGCATCGAACAAGTATTCAACACTTGTTGTCCATCAGTCTTGCCAAAGTTTCACTCCGGCGTTTACGCTTTCTTTCCAAGAGAGAGATATCACTACCCTAAGAAGTCCAAAACATTGTTCCATGTCAGCTCAGACTTGTTTCTGCCTCCTCAGGCGAGACCAGCCACTCACGAGAAGTCACAATCCCTTTTCCACTGTGGAAAATGTTTGTCCAAGAAGGCTGAGCTAAACGAAGTGCTTCTTCCTCTGTTCTCTCTGCGTTTATTTTGATAATACATACTCATTTTCGCCCAAAAATGCTACTGTTTTACACGTTTTCTAAAGTACACCATTTTCTAGTGCGTCGCAAGCTGTAAATATAACTACAAAAGCTGCAGTTTGTCACAGTGTCTACGACAATCATGGAATTTCTTTCTATCATGTGAGTCCAGTCCGCATTGAGAACCGTCAGTAGTGTGTTTCTGGCGAATCATGTCTGCAGTATTTCGATATGAGTTCGAACATCATATTCATTAGTTACAATCGACCAGTATTTTGGTCGATCATCCTCCACAGCGTAATTCGTATCATGCGACGTGACGCTGACTGGGTGCTTGAGTGATGTGCTTGGAAAAAAACATCCCACTACGTTAAATGAAACCTAGCCAACCCGTACGGCTATGGAGGTGTTTTAAGCTATAACCCGCGAGGTCTTGGGTTTAGATGGCCTTCGGGATTCTCTGAAGGCGACTTTATGCTGATCCGAATTTGAAGTAAGACGGGTGTACGTTGCTTTGTGGCCTTTTGCTGTTGACTGAATCTACCTAGCTGGAAAAGGTATACTATTGGATCAAGCCCAAATACTTCACCTAATTCCGTCGTATTCTCCCCTGGCTTTTATTTAGGCGCAATTACGAAGACAGCTGCCCCTACTCGATCTACCCCCTCCGGTCGGCTCGGAATAGCCTCGAAGAGCCAGGCACCAGCCTCGGCGAAATGTGAGTAACCGTTTGTTTTTAACTGCCATTGCGTTGCGAAACCTTGTCAGGCACTGGGTCGATCCTATTTGCACACGTCCACATTTTTTCCGTCTAGACTATACTAGTTTCCATGGTTATCACTTTCGCCAGAAATACACGTGTATGCAAATGTCCCAACGGATTTGCTTGATCTTATGTGATTTTCAACAGCCACTCCGCGAACGAAGCAGAGTAAGCATTTCCTTCATCACAGTGGTGTGTCTTGTTATATCCTCTGGTCTGGTGCCGCCCAAAACTCCCCTCTTCCACGTGTTTGTATGCAAACCAGCATCGTATGTGGTATTATGAATATATTTATCGTCTTTCCATACTTTTTGCAATCTAGGTACAAGCCTTTATTTGTAATTGATTTGATTTGGGTCGTTTTTCACTCTTCGAATGGTTAAGCCGGTGGTACTCGAGAGGTGTTTATTGGCTAATCATTGGCTTCACGTTTGCTTTGCTTGGCACCAACTGCCTCTGATCCGTATAGTTCTGTGTTCCCTTCTATCCCATCTGAACCTTGGCATCAGATGGCTTTACCCGTGTTCTTCTGAAATGAGACTTTCCTTCGATAGAAGTGGTCATGATGCATATCTGTACATACTAACTTTTCACATGTTGGATTGTTCGACAGTTGTTTCAAACTTTCGTGAATTTTAGCTATCAGTACATTTGAACCCAACAGTAGGACTCATATAAAATCAAAAACTAACTCTTTGCCCCAAAGAATGTGCAACCTGCGTTTTCTCACACGTACCTGTCAATAATGTGTTGTTTCTCCATGCCCATCTGAATTGTTTGTAGCAATGGTTGGCATAACACTACCATGACAACGATTACGACTTTCCCTCCCTTCTCACTGTGTATCCATTTTGCTAACTGTGTCAATTAGATGTGAGATCTGTCAGTTAGTTGTCCGGGAATGCGTTCGATTGACCAATACTCATCAACTGCAGTTGCTTTGATTTGGGAAACAAAACTCATCAGTCCTAATGTCCCGTTATCGTTCTGTACCAATTAGGTTTCTCTGGTTTATCAGTTTCGGCTGTCATCTTCAGTATCGTCCGGTTTTGGTGAGCAGAGAGGACTAGGAAGCTGTGGGTGATCTGAGGGGATGTAGTTTCCAATAGCCAACAATACAACAGATGGTGACGGCAGGATATCTATGTTCCCTGCTCTACTGTCTTGTTGGTGACATACCGTCTGAGCCCGGCAACTAATACTTACCGGTCCTTTACTCAGGTAACAATAACGAAGCTATGAAAGCTTAGCGACTGGAACTAAGCTAGAAGATGGCTTGCTGACGGTTGTGCAACTTCTGTGTCGATCCTTGGCTTCCTGCTCCGCCCACTGTGGTACATCAAAAGGCACAGTAGCTGGAGACAGCTCTTTTCGGAGACAAAGGAAGATTATTACTGTATTTATAGGGTTGTCACAGAATACTCCACATCTAAGCATCGAGCTATAGATGTTAGATCCGGATTGGCTGACATTTCGACCAATCAAGCGATGCCTTCGTTTGGTCTGTAGCCCGCATGTGACGCATCCGTTCAACCGACGTGATGTTCGATTATTAAGAGTGGCTGGCCTCCGGACACATTGGCAGTGCGTTTTGACAATGACTGTTGGAAAAGAAAATCAACGACCACGATGCATGAATCTGCTTAGTACTACGTTTATTTGCTTCAGTAAACATCACTTCTGATCTGAGCACTTCATGGTCGCTCTATTCTGACTTAACTCATGATGACTTTTCTATTTTCAAATGGTTTGTTTGTAGCTTGCATGCCTTCAGTCTTTTGCAAATCGGTGGGTGTTCAGCTCCCCCAGGTCATTTGCTGTCAGTGCAGCAACAGGGGGCGAACGTGTTTAAGTCTTCCTGCCGTGCCGGGATAGTGTAGTGAGGCAAACATTTGTAAGTACACGGGGCGATCGATTCCTGATTCGAACCTCACCGCACTTGGAACTGGCGACGGTATTGGGATAAAAACACCTGCGCACTACTTTACTGTCTGTAAGTAGTTATATATATACATAGTAGTTATATATATATATATATATATATATATATATATATATATATGGCAAAACTCTCCCATCGGAAGACCGTATGAAGGCTCTTGTGAACATTTGTTGGCCTCTTTAAATCAGGATACACTGTGCCCGATGCCTTATCTGGTCTTTAGCAGCTGTAAGACGGCTTTGCTGCAACCAGTCTTATCATAATCCTAAGCCCACCTCTTTTCTACAGGAACTGATTCAGTATCAGTGAGCAGCACAGTTGTTTGCTTTGTTTACCTCACCCTGTTTTATACAAAAATAGAGCTGGAAGCATACGAACCTCTTATCCAGTTATCCATCGCAGTGAGATGGAAAATGTTCCCCATGTTACACTGAAAGGTCACTCTTTTGGGGCTCTACTCATTTGGGTATGTAAACCCCCTTAAGGTTCAGCATACTGTTCAGAATGCGTAATGGCAGTTGGGTTTGCTCGTATCTCCCGTGACGATAATGGTTCTTGGAATTCACAAACGTGATCCTCGTTGAGAGGATCCCTGTAGATCTGCAGTCTTGGAACTACCCCAATTGCCGCCTGCATAAATTGAGCAAGGGAGTAAGGTGGGAAACATCTGGCTGAAGCATAGGAAGAACTCAGCTGATTAGCATGGATATGCTATTCAGCGGAGCAGAGATCGACACCCACGGTTTTCCGCATTCGCTTCAATATCGTTTTTCGACCTACATGCATCTAGGTTGAATGAGCAATGGTGACACAGAAGAGACTGGAAGTAATCGGGGAGAACCAGATGAAAATAGGCAACAAAAACACATTAATGTGGGATGGTGATGTGAGGAGATTTGGTAATGTTCAATCGAGATTTCGTCCTGTCAGTGAAGCCAAGCTATGCTGAAAAGCCGAGAAACACAGTGCAGCTGTTTGATCCTTGTTGGGAATGATCAGCAGTGTGCATCCTACGAAACTCAGAGAGTTTCGACCTGGCGACCTTCCTACAAATGGTTGAACACTTAAACGTTTGGCCACGAGCGGCTGATCAGCAGTGTGATTAGCTCTCGACGAGATTTTGTCAGTGGGGTATCAGGTAAAAATCAGTTGATCCGGTTGCAAAGTCAAGCATCTTGCTGGGGAGATGTCTATTTGTGCAACCAGTGGATTGGAAGTACAATAGAACCCATTTCTGAAGCTACATCGCGTGACGCGTATTATCTTCCGTTGGTATCCTATTTCGTTTCAGTACGCAGTGATTTCCGTTCTAACCTGGATTGCTTGCTTCTCCTTTATCTAAATTCATCCCGCTTCCCCATAAATCTCTGCTCAACTCTCTCCCTCTCTCTATTGTATGCATCAACTGGGTAGTCCGCGTGAGAAGACGCGATTTTCTCACGCATAATGGCCGTTTGCGTGCTGAGTACGCAAACGACTTGCGGTTAACACAGCCACATGCACACTGTCCCAAGTTTTTGTCAAGCCCCCTTGCCGTTATTTATACGACGGCGTTTGCGGTGGGTTGGAATTCCCAACTCGCTAGAATATCAACCGGCCAAACGCTTTCAGGAGATAGTTGAAACGTCTTTCTAGTCTAAAGCTTACCTACTGTTCTAATTTTTGGACGCAACGATTTATTCAAGCAAACTAGCTTCAAAGTGCACAGGTGGAAGGAAACGTTCGTCGTTCGAACCGACTGGTGGTATTGATTTTCATTCGGAAATTTTAAAGACCATTCAGCCTGCGCGAAAAATACTGAAGTCCGTTGCGCATATGCTTCATACTTGGCAATCCAACTGGACTTTTAAAAAACTCATTGAATCCTCAATCCTTTAATTACGGCAATTTGATCAGTAGGCTACTATGGGTTACATGCGGGATATAAAGCGCTGCTCTTTGTTCACTAGATGAAAACAATCGTTATTGATTGGCTGTGCACGCTTTCGCACTGTCCCTTTCTATCAACTCGCTCGTCGATATATCCAACATTTCTACTTATAGCTTGTCAGTCATCTTTTGAGAATTTCTTTCAGCTTTTCTCGCATCACACTGGCTTTGCGTCAGCGCTGATAATTTGAAACTACCGGGCAGAATGTTCGCATTCTCGCATTTCAGGATGTTTTTATCGATTATCGATTATACCAAACCAAAGTCATATATGCATGTTAATAGTGTTCACCACTGTTTTCCTGTCGATGATAACGGTGGTGCATTTCAGACCATACTGTCGCTAATTTCATTTTCGTAATTATCCTTTCTTCTTGGAGTTTCATTCATGATTGTCTTTCTAGTAAATTAATTTTTAATCGGAACAGGATGGCATTTCAAAGGCTTGAGTGTGTGTGTGTGTGTGAGGGGGGGTGATTTTGGACATCAGTTAATGGAATACTGATCGTTGGTCTGATTAACCTGATGTTCATGAATCGTTCGACTTTCATCTCCACCATTTTGTACAGATTTTATTGTTCTTCGCTCCAGTCACTACACCAGACCTATCTGTCATTGATGGCAGACGTGTGGCTAGGACGTGTTTTTTGTCATGACCAGACTGGGCAATTCTACGCAGGTTCCGAAAAGGGCCGATTGCACCGTTTACACGTGTAACAGTTGTTGTATTTCGTTTCCCGCTACACTCACACACTGCCGATCAGACACGTATGCGTCCAAGACTCTTGAAACTTATAGTTCCCCATCCTTCCTTGATTATCCACCCTACGCAGAATAGGCATAGCGATCAAAGAGAGACCTGACAAATAATTGTCCAGCCAAGTGAAAAATTGTTATGTTAATTCGCCTGGTCGTGCCTATCCTGAGAGCCTGCTTTTTCAGCTTGTCTTGCAACAGACATTGATCTTACCACATAGTGTTAGTGTTCCTCAGGCCGATGGCTTTAAAGTCAAGATTCTGTTTCTTATCAGTTTACTGCTCTAACTGTCGGAAAATTTACCTGGTTTCAAGACTGTTCTTAATTGTTGTATAAATAAGTCCTGCTCTGTCCACCGTACTCTGCGGTTATTGTGCTGATGGTTTCGCTGTTGAAGTATAGGCGACCTTTTATGGCCATCCGAAACAATATCCACAAGACGAGCGTGCGTGATCAGCCGTTTGTTTGTTTGGTGACCTGGGCAATTCGATTGCAAACGCTTCATCACCAATCAAGGTGACTTCATCACTGCGTTGTTTGCGTGTGAGGTGGAGCGTAGCGGCTGTGTTGAGTAGCGGTGCGTGTGTGTTAGTTACGTGCTGTTAGCCGGGAATGACCTCCGATCACGACTGGTTGTTCAGTCGGGCAGTTCTATTGATTGGTCCGTTATCCCATGTTTTGATTGGACAGTGACCACTTGACCTTTGAGCTTGGCCTCCCCGGCTCTCGCCCGTATGGTCGGTGCTCAAGTGTATGTGAAGAATAACACGTAGAACAGAAAGTACCTATCTGACCCTACCGGGCAACAGTTAAACAGTCTACGACACCTTACCAAAACACCTAGTGGATTCCAACTGCGCTGGAACACTGGATACATTCCGGATCTTTGGACGTCAAGAGCCCCCCACTATCTTCCGCTAGGTGGAGGCGATGATCATAAAACGACAGAAACCGCACGTATGCATTTAATATAAAACGCAGCATGGTAGGCTAATGGACTGATCATCAAGGTTTCCACCTTTCCTTCGCCTTATATTTTATTTATCACCGTGGCTTCCTGTTTGGTGACCCTACTCAAGGTTCTTTCGTTGTCGTACCCAGTTGGTAAACAGTATAAATTTCGTTTTAACACCTTCCATGCATTCCACTCCTTGTTTCTTGCTCTTACGTGATTTGATATTTACTGAAATCTCCCTACATGAATAGCGGAAAGAGATATCGCGAAGTATATGAGCTTACATAGTTGTACGTCAAGCTTTCGCTTATTTACAATGATCTTTATAAAGTTCAATGCTCGCACCCACAAAACAACGTCAGCATATTCAATCGAATTTATTTCTGGTTACAGCTGCAACTCCACCCGTGCTGCCACCTGGCCCGCCAGTTTTCCTCGATTTGATTTGGGTTCCAACCTATCTTCCTCGCGTCCCACATGAAATGGCTGTGGAGTTCTTCAGTCGTGTCCGGGCGCGTACCTATGTTCTTTCCGGTGAGGCACTGCATCCGATGATTGGTGAAGCGCTGTTGGAGGGCAAGTCCAAGTGGGGTCCGCATGGTTAGTTCGGACAATTCTGTTCCTAAGCCCTTTTCCGATGCCATTGAAGTTGTCCGTTAATTCTTGTCTACTAGCATTGTATCAGTAGTGTAAATATACTATGCTCACATCTGACGGTCTTGATAGGCATCAGCTATGGTTCTTTTGCTCGAGTTCAACAGTTCTCAATATGGAGTGATGGAGGCAGCAGGTCTGTCGACTTCCAAAACTTGTTAAAGCTATTCCAACTTAGTAAAGACTGCATATGAACCCTCCCGGAATCACAATCCACTGAGAGCTTTGTTTATCTGTTAGTTGGCCCTTAGCCACACACCTACAGAAATTTTCGTTCAGGCTTCCGATCGAATGATGCTTTCGCTGGACCATGTGTATTCCCGTCGTTTTATTGCGAACACACACAAGAAGGCTATAGGTCCAAGAATTTAGGTCGGTGCACAAAGCGAACACTTTTCGTACCAGTTTAAGGCCGCCTCGCATAACCGTGTGGGTTGTCACATTAGAAAATCTGCATGCAACTTCAGTTAAGTGACTAGTCCATTTCGGAGTTTCAGCTCATCATGTGGTTCACTAGCTCAGAGGACTGAAAGTCGTCAGCAAGGCGGGAAGCTTTGAAATTCAGTGGTGTAACATGGCGGAAGGAAGCTACCTCGTTGTCTTGTTTCTTTGTGTGAACTAAACGTGGTTTGTGAAGAATAAAACCGACGGGTGTGAGAATATCTAGAATGATCTGTTTGCAAAGCTGATAAGGTTTCTGTCAGTCGCGTAGACATAGGGATGCTTGAATTAAAGGAGCTACTTTCAACCATGACTGGACTTTGCCAGTGCCAAGAGTTTTGCCAACAGTAAAATCTACTTGTTGCATGTGAGATGACTGACTGAACATTTACCCCAATGAACAAAGGAGAACTGATCACGGTGGATGTCAGTAATATGGCTAGCCATTAGTTTGATACATATTAGGTTCGCCGATTATTTCAAACGAAACGCCCAATACGCCTGAGTTACAGGGACGTCTGACAAAGCAACTCGATTTAGACATTGTTGGTTCGGTATGATTTAGGGGTACCTGAGTATTGTTCAGGATTCGCAATACCGGCTGAAAAATGAATTCCTGAAGTTTAGGTAGTTTGTACCTAACAAGAGCATTTTTCTCGAAAACTTAATTGGCAAGCTGGGGTTATCTGTATAAAACCGGTGAGTGTAGTTATTGGCACATTTTCATATCATAGGATATCCCAGTTTCGTTGTGCATTGTAGGTAAAGAATGCTGTGCTCCCGTAGTGCACGGAAATGAGCTGGGGCTATGACGCTTTCTACCGCAGGCTACGGTACCCTTGGAATGAAACCAAAACGCAGGTGTCAGGGAAGTCCTGTATTGCAGAAGTGACAAGCGTGACGCAAGCGATCAGGGGAATCAACCAATCATGTTAAGCGAACGTAGTCATCTTTCGCGGCGACCTGTCCAATCGTGAACAAACATGACACATGTATTGATTAATCGATCGATAAGCGAACCAGCCGAAAGCGTGCATGACATGATCCGTGTTTTGGCGCAACCTGGGGAAACAATATAAATCAGCGCTTATTTGGGATTCCTTCTAACAATTAGTTTTGACGTGGTTCTGTATGATTCAGTGTTTGAAAAGTGAGATCCAATCCACCAGTTTCCCTGGTAGATTCCTTACTCACCGATGCATTACCAATCATTCAATGCGTCTAGTTGTTCAGACCTCCTAGAGTCAACAACAGTCAAAGTGTAGAAAACCCAGTGACTTCAGTGAGTGAACTAATTTAGACAGTCGGAACTTGATGCAACGAAATTGTGATTTCGAAAAGAAACTTTGATAGCAGATAGACCGTTCCTTCTTGTACTTTGGAACAGCACAGCAGTTTGGAATACACTTACTTCGATTTGATGCAAATGACCATAGTGAAACACATGCGATGCAGCATCCAATCACCCTATTATACTGATTTTTTCCGAACATAAAGTACAGGAGTTAAACCCTGAAAACTTGGAGTTGGCCGAGCTCAATTGGATGTTGATGCTCAGTGGTCCCAAGAGTGCAGTCATTTATTTGGTGATCGCCTTAAATACTATTTCGTCAGGTTACTAGGTTTCCCGAGCCTAGAAAACCGAGGTTGGGTTGGAAACGCGGGCCTCTCGGTTAGTAGCAGCTCACACCTCAAACTTCGGACGCTTTCGAAGTCGCATTCAGAGTTGACTTATTATGGAAATAAATTAGGTGATATAGCCAACTTGACAGCTAGAGATGCCAACACCTTGTTACCATGCAACTCACCTTTTTTATCTGCTGAGATGTTTCCTTTTTTGATGACAAATGTTCAGTTCATAATAACTGTGCGAAATGTACACAGTATATCTCCTGGCTTTGGGGAGTTTGACGGAAAATTGTCCTCTACTAAATAGTGCCTCTCCGCGGGGGGTTTCATCCAATGAACAAGCAGCGAATGCAGGTCGCAAAAACATATGTTTGAGAAACGGAATATCCGTGCGTTTGTGCATCATTGCAGCCAACGTCCCATTTATTCATAACAAGTCAGCTGTGTCACCACACATTCTGTACATCTGGCTAACTACGGTGGGTCTGAGTATCTCAACGACGACAACAACAACAACTTCTCTAGCCAAACTTCGTCAAAACACTTCTATGTTTCGCCTGCAACCTTGTTTTTGCACGTGGGGCTTACCTCTGTTATTTCTTGTGTTGTGTCTTGTTGACAGTGGTCCAACTTCTATGTCAGTCCTTGACTTCATGCTTCGCTCACTATGGTATATCGCAAGGCAAGTTACCTTGAGACAGCCCTTTATGGAGACAAAGGAAGATCATTACAACTGTGTTTATAGAGTCATCACAGAATGTTCCACAAGGTCGCGCAAGAATCTTTGTAAGGGGGTGAGAAGCGCCGAGCGCCAGAGGCTTGACCCATATTTGCTGACATTCTGACCAATCAAGGCATGCCTTCGTCTAGCCCGTAGCCCGCACATGACACATCCGTCCAATCGGCGTGATGTTCAGTTATTGAGAGCGGCTGGTCTCTGGAAACCTTGGCACAAATGTTTCTGAACACCATGTCGCGAAGTTGTGATACGCCATTCTAGCACATACACAAACCGTTTTTTGAACCTCATTCCATCGCTTGCTCTGTTCGCTTCTGCAAGTGGACTGGATCAAAAGCTGTTAAACACTACAAGTATTCAAATTAGCAAATTGAATTTCATACAATGGCAGTCTTTGGATGGATCTATTTACCGCAGTCCCCTTTGGTGTTTTCACGAGGCACGTAATTACCAAACAGAACTCAGTGAACGCTTGCCAAATTCTAGTACACCAACGATTACACTTATCTCATTATCTCGTCGCGCGAGTCAGGACGAACGGTGAACGATCATCACTGTAACTACAACGTTCGCCTTACTGACGAAGGTATCATCGTGTTAGAGCAACAAACCTTCATTCCCTGGGTATCAGGGGTGTTCATATATCCTACGGGTGTTTCACCAGAAACGAGCGTAAATAGTGCATTATTGAGGTGTTTTTGTGACATCAATTCGATAGGTTTCAAGCTTACTTCTTTCGCTCAGGTGATAAATGTCCTATCCAATTCCTCTCTTGCCTCTTTAGATGTGGAACATCTCTGTCGAACATCCTCGTCAGATACTACTCCCAATACAATCACTATCTTGCCCACAGACGAACCGTATGAATGGACTTGTTGGCTTCGCACACCATGTGGACGTTTGGACCGCGAGACTGGTGAATCCCGCCTGCAAGCAAGTGGATTCCACGTGTTACCTGCAGCCAGTCTGTGCGACATTGAATATTCAGCTGGTAACGTGGCCTTCCGTTGCGAGGGTGTGCGTGTGGACTTCTAGTGGGCCTCTGCTGGGCCACTGCTGATAGTCCGTAAAACTCGTCAACCGCCAGTCTCGATCTGTTGCGTCCTTTTGAATACGGATATCAAAGACGAGCAATTCCGCGAAGACGAGTTACAGATATATCAGTTACCTCAGTTTCCACACAATTTCTCCATTTCCTCGTAGTTGACTTCGGGAGGTCTGTCTCTCTTCTTTTCATTAAGTCATAATTGTACCATCAGCGCCAAAAAGAATGCCATCTCTTCGCTAGTTCGCCTGGATGAACATGCATTTGCCACTGTTGTCGTCGTCGTCGTCCTCGTTGTCTACGTTTTACCTCTCGTGTTTCTTCGCGCAACCATCCAGTATACTGTTTTGCCGTACGCCGTGGCCACCACTAGATGACCGTTCAATGCTTTGTCATGTTTGTCGGCTCTCACCCACCCACCGCCCACTCACATCACCTTGTGCCTCACGACGAATTCGTGCTTTACTGGCCTAGTATGCAATCCATGCAGCCAATCACCCGCGATGTTTTTTTTTCGCTCGTTGGCACTTGATGCCATCTGACCTTCCGGTCGTCAGTTAATGAATTGTTCTTGATCCGGTTGGTACTTCTCCATTTCGTTTTGTTTCGCTGCACCCTATATCCGCATACATACATTCAAAACTAGGTTTCATCCTGTCCTCAATGTCGGTCGACGACCGTGCTTTTTCATTTTGATTTGTTTTTATTTCTTCTCGACTGTTCGCGCCTATATGTGGATGCTTTTCCGTAGTTCAGAACCATGCCATCGATTGAGTTGGACGGCTGTGTTTTTCATCCGATGCTGCCCATATACTTTGTGCTTGTTCTCTTCCATCGTTGTTCACGTGTTCTTTCGTTTGTTTCTTGGTCAGTCTCATTTGATCAACGAAGGTCATCTGTGACGCGAATGCCTTTCAATTGTTTTGACAATGGAAACGGCTTTGATATCGATATTGACTCCTGTGTTGATGAACGGCGTTCTAACTCGTTTTTTCTTAACAAGGTGCTTGCCTCCTAACCGATAATTTTGGAGATGTAGCAGTACCCGTATTTAACTATTTATATATTCCTAAACACCCAAACGTCCCACCTGAGCAACGCTGAAAATAACGGTGCATTGGAGATCAAATGTAGCGCGAATCAGAAGGTTCAAGGATGCTATTTTTAGTAGGATAGGTACCGTGCCGTATTTCCAAAGTAACATTGCCTAATAATAACGAGCTACTTGCATATACCCCAGTCCAGGCTTTGAGTGTTTTGTAATTTGGGGAATTTGTGCTACAAATTATTGATTAGTGTGATCCACCTCACTCCAAGTCGAATTGCACTCAGGTTCTGTTAGGCGGAATCCCACACGGATCCCGCTTTACTGCTCGCAGTTAGGCGCTGCTACTGCCGAGGAGCCTATCTCGCACAAGATTGACCAAAAGTTCGGGACGTTTTCCGGTCCGGCATCAAGCCGAGATCTGATTGGTCGAAAGTCTGGACCCAACAGCAATCATGACCCAGTTTGGCCGAATGCCGATTTCCAGTGGCGTATCCAGAGGGCGTCAGAATTTCCATAAGGCTGTCGCCGCTTACACTATATATATGACGCGCTATACAAGTGTTCTTGACTCGGTTTTGGGCGTTAATATGCCTTGCGCACCTTCTGTGGTTGTTTTGACGGGAACGCTGGCTTGGGCTTTCCAGACCGAGAAATAAGCAGGTTCTGATAATGGGTGATCGTTGGGACTTTGTTTTCCTCCACTTTTGTTTGCCAAAGATCTTGAAACGGCTTTATCCGGACTCGTTGTTTAGCTCCGTGCAGAAGCTTATTTGCGCCGTCTGAAAACAGGAGTCCCATCTGTACATTTCTGTCGTTGTTTATGGAGAGCGCAAACTACCGGATCGTTACGCTGATCAAGGTCGCATCAGTGGTCTCTGTCAGCTTCTCGCCGAACGCTTTGTCCGACTTTGCCAAAGCGTAATGAGAAACAGTAGCCTATATGGGAACCCGCTGACCACTGTTCTTTCACATGTTATTGTAAAACGTAACACTGATGCCCCCCCCCCCCCAGTACTTTGTGGAAAAATGGAGGCAGGCCAACAAAGGGAAACCGTTCGAGCATGTCACAATATCACCCAGTTAACTCGTGCTTGTCACACTCAAATATGGTGAATATCAGTGGTCCAATTAAACATCACAGTCGAAAAATCATACCAAGTGAATTTTCGTCGCTTTCTTGGAGGTATCTAAGGAAAATTTTTCAAACACTCATACAAAACTGAACTTTCCTTAAACGGGTACAACCACAGTTTGCTTTGTATTCATTTTCGAGACGAAGCATTTTGGCATTCTTCACGATCTTTCTGTCAGAAGGAAAACGGTGCCAGGCTGTGGCAGTTTAATGACGTAGAAAGCACTGCTATAGACCGAGGTGTTTAACGTCCGTAGGCCAGGTTGAATAAAGTTTGGAAACTAAATGATATTCTCGCAAAATCACATGCTAAATGGCGTTGTCTCCTGTGGACGAAACGTTTGCATGCTAATCTCCAAGGTCAGCGAACAGATCAACAGCCGTCTGTTCAACCACGAGTAAAAGAAATGTTTTTGGAAGATTCACAATCTCAGAATAGTTGGAACTGCCACAATCATTGATAATGGTAATCAGACCATTGCATACTTTCCTGACATTCCCACACACACACAACGATAAAAGAATTTCTTGTTAAAGAATTGTTGAAACCATCTCTCAGAAATAGGCTCCGAATGAGCTCTTTCTGTTATCTGGATATACAAGCTGTGTTTCACACAAAGATCGCTGTTCTACAGCATTTTCCAACTCCTATAGTTATGCCTCCGACATCTGTGAATGTTACTCTACTTGATTTAAAAGAACATTTAACATAGCTGTGATATAAATTATCGCTGTAGAAACTGGACAACAAGCCAATGCAACACACCCAGTGCTTCATTTGCTTACTCCATTTTCCCATCATCCAATGTTCAACATTTTGTCATAATTTCAGAGCATACATCCACCGATTTGGATTTCCCTTTAGGTCTAGCTAGCCAAGACATAAATGAAACTCTTTCGACATAGGGAGCACGCGCCAATGGAAAACATGCAGGTACGTCTCGCTGATGCATCCAAGTTTGTCTCAGTTCCACGTACTCAAGGTCAATAAATATTTCGGCATGCATTACGATTGAAGTGACCAAATCGTATGTCGCTGAAAACATCCGAAGATACCGAAATTTTCTTCAATCAAGCACATAAGACAAAGGAGGTACTTCATGTTTCCCGCCTCTCTAAAGAAGATACGACCATTTTCGAAGAGAAAACTCAGTTTCCCCTGTGGACGTTTTCTCCGCAGAGGGAACGAAAGGAGATTAGCCTGAGACAGAATAAAGTGTTATGCAGTGGAACGTTTGAGAATCAAAACGGAGGCAGTCTGAGGATCACCTGGTAGCAGGCTATTCTGCAATTTCAAGATGAAGCTATACTACTCGTCCCCTACTAGTAACCATGTGCTTCGTCGGAAATCTGTTCTTCCCTTTTTCGAACGTTCCCATAGGTGACTACTAATAAGGATTTTGTGTTGCAATTCTTTCAGCAAACAAAATATGGTACGTTTTTGGCAGCGGAAAATTTTTGCGCTCCTCTTGACTTTGGGCTTCAAATAGGTTTCAACCTTTAGGAGTTTTCCGTTTTCACTATACAGTGATCAGCCAGATTTGGTATTTTCCGGGGCATAGCTGCCATGCCACCCGAATAAAACAGGGGCTGAGATATTACTTGTACACTCATCTGCATATTCATTCGATTTTGACGGAAGACTTGTCTGGAATTCAGTTGAATCTTTCGTTTATGAAGTTCTCAATATATGCTGCACCAGACCACCTCATGTTTTCAGTTGGTACGATATTCGAGATATCGCAATATATTGTATAGACGTAATACACTGCCCATAAGGTTGCTGAAGACTCTTTGGCAGCCCTTCTTGAGGCTCATTAGGTAGACACAAGAACTGAGGTACTACTGTGTTGCTCACGCCCGGACCATGTAGCCGAATAGTTAGTGTTATGTTTGCACCATGGACTTGCCTATCCGTGGCTTCGGTTTTTCGACCACTGCAAAGCAAGTTTACATATAATGGTGAAATAAACCCATTTGCAAGTTAAGTTCGTGTAACCAGGGGACTTAAATGAGTCCCAGGTGAATGTGCTGCACAAATGCTGCCTCACGTCTTGGTTGGCATGGTATTCAAGATGTCACAGTATATCTTCCTCAAACAGCACATTACTCACAACGTAGCCGATAACGGTTTGACACCCCCCAACGGTTTCACATTTCTTGGTGTCCTCAAGCAGGCCCGAATCCCAAGTCTCCATTAAGCTTGTGCACTACTTGAACAGACTGGTCCGTTGTGAGGAACAGGGATGGAAAACTCGAGACATGTTGTCTCGCACCACTGGAACAGCGATAAAAATGACTTCATAAAACGAAGAAAGGTGCACCTGAGCACTCACTCTGTAATCACAGAATCTAGAATGCAATGGAATGAAAATGTAAGCGCATTTGGGAGGTCATTGGGGAACAAGTCTGAATGCTTGGTAACCTCATAAGCAAAGCCACTACAGGTAGCCGGTATCTGGTATATCCTGGGTGACGGTCGCACACGGCCATGGGTAACAGGTGAGGGGCTAGGGAGACGCCTTCATTGGAATTAATGTAATAAGTATACAAGGAGAGAATGTGATTAACGAATGCACTTCACTAAAACTTATGGCGGACTCTTTGTCCTCGGGCTTGAGTTGATATCATGCTGCCGGACGAAGGGATCTACCATCTTGTAGATATTTGACCGCAATTACTGTGCCATTCCCAATGAATTTGAACAACAGCGTTTAGAACGATCATGTGCAATATCTGGTTGACTTTTTTCGTCAGTTATGAGTGCATTCATGGTAAAACAAACCATTCAAAATAGAACACAGCCTCCTCCGTACACATCCCGCCCTCTTGAATTCGGTACGATTCGATCGCGATATGAATATGGTAATCCATCTGATCTTCACCCGCTGCAAGCGAATAGACACTGTACTGATACTCACTTCGCATAGTGTTTGCATCTTAAAGTACGCCGCGCTGCGTGGATCGAAACACGGTCTTCCAGTATGTGACACCTCAGTCCGACACTACACTTACGGTTGAGAAGTATTCGCTGAGAGTCTGTTTGGCGTGTTCTCCGAGTTCCTATCATTTCATCTTTCTCCTGTGCCTAAAACTGAACACGTGGTGTCATCGCAAATGTCCTAGGTGTAAAGTGCTCATTTTCAGGGATAACAAAACACTGCCATGGTTTTGTCGAATGGTCTGGCTGCGTTTTTTCTTCAATATAAATGATGTCACCTTTATCCAGTCTTATATTGCGGCAGACGAGTTTTGTAGGAAATGAGTTCATCCCGCAGGAGAGTTGTTCTTTCTACCCCCATTCGGGGATCACATTCCTTCACATAAAAGTGCGTGTTGATCAGGTATTCCTTCAGACTCTTCTCAGGATTTGAGTGTTTTACGTGCACTCGGGAGATGAGCCGAAATGCTACTGATGTTCTCTATGAGTTGCCAAAATCAATCAGAATTGCAACAAAACTGCTGTTCATCGATTTGTTAAACTACACTCGGTAGTGCTTTTTGAGCGTTCGGAAAGGTGTACCTTCGTATGGCCTGCCCAGTTTGTTCAGTACGGACAGGTGAAAGAGCAAGCATAAACCACGGCTTCTAAACCACGTACTTTATTTCGTTGTTAGAGTCATAAAACTGATGATATGGTGGTGTATGGTTGTAATGCATATGGTCGAAATGCTGAATTTATGCATTAATGGATCTTTATGCTGTTGTTAGAAAGGAGAATCGGCTCTGGGAGATCTTGAAATAAAAGGCCAAGTTACATGTAGCATGAACGAAAAGGTAAGCCTGGAGGCGGACTGAAACCACCGACCTCCTTCACATCGACCTGGTGCTCTACGAACGGAACTGTCGAGGACGCTTTCTTCTCGTCAAGCTGATTCATCAGAGCTACATCTGAGGGGATGAACAGTTAAGATCTGTCAGCGTGTGACTTCTACAGTGGGCCAGAGGTTGGTATCGTTCAGATACCCAAACGATTTTGGGGCAACTCAGAGAAGCCAGAGGAAGATATAGTATGTCTTGAAATGATAAGCGCAAGTATGCATTACATGACTGAAGAGGCAAGCAATTGGATGTAAGCTGTTATTATAGTTTTCTAGTCCAGTCCGCTTCGGTTTGGACTAACTAGAATAGTGGCGCCAACAGAGTGGGAATCTTTTCAAGCGAAACTGCTATGATTACCAATTCTACAAACCCCGCAATCACTTTCGCATAACAACCCGACGGAATCAGTGAGGGACAGCAGACAACCAATAGAAAATCGACACCAAGTGTGGGCAAACAATGTGAGACACTAAGCGAAATATTGACGAATTTCATGGTGGTTTATTTAAGTTAAAGCGCAAGACTGAATTTCAACCGATCATAAAAGAGTTGAGCCATCCGACTTTCAGTAGACTGCATCATTATAAATAGATCAAATGTCCGATCTAATCCCCAAACTGTGCACTAGTAACCCGTTCCTTTGGGTTTTTCACTGAAGCATTAGTCATCTTGACATTCTACCTGCACGGTTTATTAGGTGTTGATGTGCGGTTCCCCGGTACTTCATGCCGAAGCATCAAGCACAATCGAGAGGATAAATTCGCACACAGAGGGTGTGTGAACTGATGTTTGCCAAGTGATCCATGTTAACATTTCGAGCCATTTCGAGCCCGTAAGTAGATCACTGAATTTTAGAGGCCTAGCAACAACCCTTGATGTTCTGTTGATTCAACCAACAGCCGGATGTTCAAGGTGTGCCTGTTTCTTGCTTGAAACAGAACCCATAGGTTTTCTTGAACAACATGGAATTCGTCTTCTTCCACCGTCTCTGTTCTTCGTAAACGCTGCTAAAACATTCTACAATCATTAGAAGTACATTCTTCCTGTTCTGGTACACAGTGGGCTATCTCTGGACACGATAAGTTGCAGCTTGACTAATGCCGACATCAAAACCGTTCATGATATCTGTCATTTGTGACGATTGCTTGTCGCTACCTTCTGATTCTTAGTGTTGAGTCATCTCAGTACTGGATGAGTACAAAGTAACACTTCTACATAACTGTGTGCTCCTCCGCAACATCTATGCGGGCCATTTGAATCAATCAAAGATTGAAATGATTGATCCAAAGCATGCCATCGCAGATCACACATGAAAACTTGGGTATTGGTCGAAAGCTGTCCCTCTACACCTTAAACCATACAAGATTAGCCGTTCAGATGAGATGATCCAGGTGTGCTGGGAAACCCTCATTGAATTAGTAATAACGCGGTCAACTGACATCTTGATACGACTGAGAGTGCACGCTACTGGTTAGATCCAATTAGAGTGATGCTCTCCTCTAGTGCTTCGCTGGTTTGCCGCTGACTAATGGAACCAAGCCCGTTGCAACAGGATGATGGCTAATCCAACGGCAGTGTTTTGCAAGAAAAACTGTTGAGTTTCAAAACATCAGCACACTTGTCAGCTAATGTCCTCGTCGTGATTTCGGTCCAGTCCCATTCAGTGATTGCTTTTCCGTAACATTCCAATCGCTTCTGGGCTTCCATAGCAGAATTAAGCACCACTGAAATTGTCTTGAGTATGCACTCGCCTGTCGTTAATTTTAATCACCATTAGTTTGGAACTAGAGAATTTGGAGATAGATTTGAACCCACTGCATTCTAGCCAATATGTGGTAAGCGTCTCTTCTGAGCGACGAATGACTGGTTGGCTGTGGTCAAATTCATCCCAAGTAGAATGATTCTAAAACGACTGGTTAATCACACTCAGTTCATCAGGCGATGCCATTTAGAGGAAAACAGTTGACGTTACCTTCATCAGGCTATCCAGATGGTGAGCGGTGAGTTTCCAAAGTGTACAAAGGCCGTCCAACCTCTGGTGTGCAATTTAAACGAATAAGAGGTCTTGCGGTTTTCTTAAACTAATGCTTAGTGAGACGCCTTTACAACAGAAAACATGTACGTGAAAATTATGATCTCTAAAGCTTACTTAAGAAAAGACATTGTTCGATTCATTCAGTCGTTCCCACCTTGGTCACTGTGCACCTTTCCGCCCTGCTGTCCACTTGAGTCTAAGACCACGTCCTGGCATGATGCCTAGTCGACACGATACAACGTCAAACCTGTTCAGCTTTAACAGCATGTTCACTGATGAATCAGAAAGTGGAATGATCTGAGTGCGATTGTCTGGATTCCCCGGGTAGCTTCGGTGTTTAACTGGACTGTCTGGAACTAACTAACTGTTTTCCTCAACTTGGCCATTCAAGGCCCCTTCACTCTTTCAACAAAACGTGCGTAGCCGTCAGTTTGAAATCCAGCTATATATTCAAGACAGTGTCTATCGATTTAGTTCAGCCGTGGAATTACTCAGAATTTCGTGATACTTGGATCCATTTAACTCCGCTTTTAATCATCATCCCTTACTTTCCTACCGACAAACCGGCTTAACGGGTAGGTGGCTCCACGGACGCTTAATAACTGCTCGTCAATTCTGTTCTGTATAATTTGTATAATTTGCACCCATCTGAAAATTCAGGTTCATCCAACACTCTGGCCTTACGTGCCAGAGTTCCGGAGGTCAAATCCCGCTACTCCGTAGGATCCGTAGCAATGGTAAACATTTAGGCTAACGGAAACGCCTTTCGTTTTTGGGTAGTATGATCGAAGCAATTGCAGCCCGACAGAAAGAAGACAGCTCTAAAGAATACGATGAAAATACAAAGTTCAAAAATTGTGTAACTGTTGAAAAAATGATCGATTGATAGCTTATCCCAGTTTGATACCAGGGCGTCACTGTTTTGCTTTGCGTCTTGCCAGTCTAGTACCTTAGTTCGCCTTGAGCTTTAATGCGTAATGAGTTTAGGAAGTGCTTAGAGGTACTCTTCAAGGAAGGTGGTTTAGAAGCGACAGGCTTCATCATATAACAAGTTGACAACGACTGCCAGTGAACTGGACTAACACATATCAGACCCAGTCTCTTTGTATGCATGCAAACCCCCTCTTGTGCATCCAAGGGAATGACCAGCCTCTGTGGAGTTTTCTGCTGAATAGTGTCCGATTGATAGATGGCATCCAAAGTTGACTATCACTGGTGCAAAAATAAGTCAACCAAATACCGCAAAATCATCATATTCGGGCCGAGTGAAATTGTACTTCCTTTCTGCAGGCAATCGAAACAAGGGACGCATGTGAAAACACTAACTCCAACCCCTGATCTCTAAGTGAATACGGAACTATGACGGGAAACTTTCGCATCCTTCTACTTTTTTATTATCAAATATTTTTTATTAAATTCCTGTTTAGAGTTTGACTGTGGTTAGAACTGTATGCACGGTAATTTTGACCGTGTTCACTAGAAATTTTAGTCTGGTTCAAGTGCGGGGACAAGTGTGAATCCCCGAGGTTGTTCTCACAAGCGTCACTGAGACCGCCTAGGAATGAACTATTGGTAGTTCCCCATCTCGGTACTATTAGGTTAATTGTGACAATTTCTAGTTAAGCGGCGTGATCGCGTGGGTTTCACTAGGCAAATGGGCTCTTCATACTTAACTGCTTCTAACGGCCTGCTTGCATCGTGACGGATGCAGATTCAACGGACGGCCAAGATTAACCATCGTGTCTCCAACCCAAGTTAATTTTGGTCAGATTTGGCCTTAAGGGTTTCCTTAATATGGAGAGCACGTTTTCACATGCGGTAATCGATGATTAGTGTTACTGCCCGAACGGCATTCCGACCCCCAGATCGACTGTCCGTTTATTGGTCACTTGTTGCGTGCATCCGATTGGTCCATAGCCACTACATAAAGGTGGATAGTTGGACTGAAAATGCAGCTTGGTGTCTTCACGGCCCGTTGGATCCAAGCCGGGGCTAGAAAGGAAGGAAAACATGAGTCAAGAGGCCCGCCGTTGCATGGTACATACCATGAGAATATTCCTGGTAGTTTATAATGCTATATTTCTGGTAAGTGCCTCTTTCAGTATTGCAAAACTGAATACGAACTTCAGCTAACTGGAATCGGTCTTGCCGCTGTTGGCTTCCTGATGTCAACCCAATATAAGGGCTACACAAATTCGCTTGGTCCGGATTTGTCTATCATTCCTATGTTATTGGCCGTTTTGGGAATAATGATTATTTTGGCCAGTAGCCTTGGAATTTTTGGCGCATTGCTGTCTCACAGCTGTCTTTTGGTTTGCGTAAGTTCAATTTTGTGTTTTTGAATGAGAGCAAATTACGATGGGTAGCCATTAGTAATTAGCTTAAAGCTGGTGGGTTTTCTTATGTATGGTATCCCCAATCCCGCTTGACCTACAGGAAGACAAGTGAGTATGACAAGCGCACCACACTGGGTAATCTACGTATATCGTTTGCCAAGATAGAGCTAACCGGCTTCAGTTCGTTTAAACTTGGATCAGATATGCAGTTGACGATGCATTCAACTGCCTTGCCCGTTTGATTTTGGTGATTATCGTACCTGAAAAAATCAGGTGGAAATGTCGCAAAACAAAAGAACTCCTCTAAGAAATTTATACATCGTCGATGAACATAGTTCTTTGTCGGGACGTAAAAAGACAGGTTTGTGTTTGACAGATGGAAATTTCTTAACATTATCAGCACCTCTGACAGGGTGAGGGATCTATATCATGGTTGAGTGATCGTCTTGCACCTGCCACATTATTACAACAAATATTACCAATATGAACCACAACTAAGGGGATAGTATGCGAAAAAAAACTCCCAACTATTGAAAGTTCATCGTCAGCATACATTGATTTGCTATGATCCGTTTCATTGTCTTTAGCCCCGGAAATTTCAAAACATTGTGATAACCTTGCCTCTGAGTGATTTTCAAGCAGTATGGTGTAGCTGCTGCTGCGAGGGGTAAGATTTAACCTATGGATCTATTCGGTGTCAAAGTTGGGACTTGTTTGTCACACTTTTTGAATTGAGCAGAATGTGCGTGACTGAGGAAACGCAGAGAGTCGTTGGTTGGTTCGCTGAGCTCGGAAATTTTACCCAGCTGAGACTATCATCAGACTTTTTTCCGACACTTCATATGACCCGTTTAGAAGCGAAATTTTTGCGTCAAATCTTCCTTTTCCGTTCCACTAAATTCAAGTATTCTGTCTTGTTCGGTTTAGCAGTCAGGCTTTTTTTCGGACAATAGAATGTATCTCAGTAGAATTGCCGGATTAGATGTATGCTTACCAGTTTACAGCTCCAGTGAAATGTACCTTGCTCAGGAGGTCAGACAAAAACCGATTTCACTTTTTCGTTATTGATTGTGTGGATGAGAAAGTCGAGCGCCTGTCCCGCATGGGTATGCTAATTAAAACGAAGTAGGTATTTTCAGTATATTAACGCAGATCTGCACAGTGGTCCCAACGCAACAAACTTGACAGTTTAGAAAAACAGATTGGGAAAATTCACTTCAAACGTTCAAGATATTTTGTGTCCAGCAGGCTAAGCCCCAGCTTAGGCGTTCCGGCGCTGTAGGATGGTTTATTCAGAGACTTACTTTGCAATATTGGTTTGTAACCCACTCGAGAATCTGCACTAATGCGTACTTTCAAATAGACCACAGTGTGGGCAACATCCACAGCGATGGTTATTGGAATAAGCTAGAGGGACAAAGTTCTCAACTATACTGCCTAGCAACTGATTCCAAATTGAATTCAAATATGTTCCAAACCGTTCTGTGTCCTCAGGTAGAAAATCTCATAAAATAACGGGATCAGAAATCTAGGTATGTTCCTTGCATGAAAGTTTGCATCAACTGATCTGCTTGGAATCAATTGGGGTTAAAAATTTGAAACGTTTTGCAGGCTGACTTCCTTGAGCTTTCAATGGGCTTTTTGACTGTTGCAAGCTTCTCTTGTCCCCTCAGCTCGTTGCGGAACCATGGATCTCATTGTTAACAGACAACGGTGGAACACCATCATGAGGGACCGCACAAGATGACGCACAAGATTAGTGCGTCATTTAAAGAGGCCCTCACCGTCTGCTTCACAGTACTGAGGAAATGTTCAATATGTTCTGACAATGGCTTTGAGAGCAGTACAGCAGTGATGAAATTTCGGAAGGATTTGTTCAATCTTGGACTCAAGAGCTTGACAGCGATTTTCGCAACCAACAGTCGAATCACAAGAATTTCACACTATAAAAGAGAGTTAGAGCTCATTTACGAAAAGTAATAATGTAACTTAAGAAGTTTGACTTCGCACACAGAAGGCTTTTACAACATATCACCTGGCTGAACATTCGCCGCATCCTAACCGACTGATGTGCCCGATGTGCGTGTGTGCGTCGAGCTGCTTTGTTCTGACTACAGGTTGTGTGACAGTTACCCCGGGCAGGAAATCCATCCACTGACGAAAATGCGCTCACAATGATGGAACTGAAGTACGTCGCTGAGACTTCCGCGTGAACTGTGTTTTGCTATTAGTGGGAAAACAAATAGTAGCTGCGGTGTCCTTCGCCGAATGGGGTGGCGGAGGAATTTCCAGCACCGCGCGTTTACCTGAGGGTCTGTCAATTTGCCGTCGGTAGGTAATAACCTAAATTTTGCTCCCAATAATTTCATTTTCAAATCAATCTTGATTTGGCAAAAGAGTCAGCCGAATCCAGCTGAACCTCTCGTTTAAGAGGATCTTCATCACCTGAATGGAGTGCACAAGACCGCCTCATGTTTCATTTGGTACGATATTCGAGATGTCGCAATACATTGTTATCTAGACGTAACACACTGCTTATAAGTTTGCTAAAAACTCTTCAACAGCCTGCAACCGGTTTTTATCTTTTTGAAACGCATAGGCGGATTCCTCGAGTTTCCGTCAACCCTATTTTCCAATTGGACGGAATTCGCCAGTTACTCTCGTTTGCACACTAATTTGGTTTGCACGGGAGACTCGAATGAACCTAACTGATCCTCTCATTTATGAAGACGACTGTCATATATGAGAGAGATTGAGCTGCGCTTCAGTTAATCACCCCGTGGAAAACAAATCAATGTGCAAATGAGTGTATTTCGCGAATTTCATATAATCCGGGTTCAAGTGTCATATAAAGTTGATTTAGAAACCCGGTTACTGAACTCATCTGATAAGCTCCAAGAAGGGGAAAACCGTTGGTAAGCTGTCGAAGACTTTTGAGCAATTCTGTAAACGGTGTATTACGTCGAGAAAACTTAACGTTTACTTCAGAGCCCCGGAAGTCTCAAAAGCATACGACACCGCTCTCGTCGTAGAACACCACAATTGCATCACAGAAGCACTACCAGAGCATAGCACGCCTTGATGAATTTCGACAAAATTTCGATAAACCGACGTTTCTTTAAAATTTGGCAGACGACAGTTAAAAGAAATATTACTATGCGATTTTCAGGTCAGCCACTTAGCTCACTGCCACGAAAAGGCGGATATACCGGTAGCTGCAAGAAAGGAGGAAACTAGAATAACACCGTAATCTCTTGCGAATAATAACAGCAGACCTTATGCAGTTCCCCGATGCCCCTGGAATTTTTCTCACGGAAAAATAAACAACGCTTTTGGTGGAGCATTTTTTTCCAAGTACGACCACCTTAGTAGAACACTAAATCTGTAGAACTAACATCCTTATAACCTTGGATGACTGGCAGCAACTTGTTGGGAGGTCAAATCAGCTTCAACGAAGCCACAATACATTTGATGTACATGCATGAAGAATCATCGGCATTAATATTATCTCAGAATGATTCATCATCATAATCATCATCGACAGCATTACATCAGTGTTCAACGCCGATGCTTCGCTGCCGCACAACCTTGATTTATTTGAAAGCCTTATTGTGAATAAAGGAATAAAGGTGGACGGGGAAGGGACTTACTGCTAGCTTACTACAATCATTCCGAGGTGCCTACACCTCCAGACAATCATTCAGGCAACCTGGGTAGAAATTGACAACAAGAACGCCATTGACATCGGTTGGCAGCCACATCTAGCAGCGTCTCTAACCAGGCGCAGAGGGGATCTCGCGGTCCCCATCCTGGAAGGCGAGTAGCACCGACAGCATCCAAACGTTCCGTAATCTCCTGATACTCCTCTGCCAGGTCAAGGGTTGGCCACTTCTCTGCTTCCGCCACTCTGAACTGGGCACGAAAATAGCACTCTTTTCGGCAAACAATGGTTCGGTATGCGCAATATATGGCCTAACCAACGCAGCTTCTGGTGCTGAACACATTCTTCAATGAAAGTACTTGTTGCACAACCGATACGCCGACACCAACCCACACGAGCTATGGTTCTGAGACAACGACTGTCGAACACCTGAAGGCGTCTCAGTTCCTCTGCCCGAACAGGCCAAGTCTCACAGCCGTACAACAAAACAGCCCGTACTGTAGCTTGATATACACGTCCCTTGAGGTTCAGGGATACACCGTTTGTGATGTTAAAAACAACCAGGTAAACGATTAGAGATGGAAAAGGAATTCCGAAGTATTGCAAAAAGTCTTAGTAGCAGTTTGATCGACAGCCACGTATTCCAAGTATGTAATCCGGATTTTTTGGATTTCCGAGCACTGCTGATGATTTCCAAGGAGGATGGAACAGCTGTAAAGTACATCTCAGCTATTCAGCATAGACTAACCTTACTTACAGGACGAAATCGATAGTCAAAAATCCGGATAAGTTGTTAGTTATTCGAATAACATTTAACCAGTACGAATAAGGTTTTCACTTGATAACCAGAGAATTCTAAGTTCCTATGTTGAACTCGTTTTTTTTTGGCTGAATTTTTTGGTTTTTATCACCTGCGTAGAGTTGAAAGTGTCTTGTGATTACGAGATTGTTTCGATAGTAATGAGATACAAGGGCGTTGGATTTCTTGAGCAGGGGATCTTTAACAAGCCATAGAACAATTCTTGACAGTCTGCCGTCAGTTTTGCCGTGCACTCATTAATTTTCTAAGTAGTACAATTTATTGAGGAGAAATAACTCAATATCCTTAAAATCAGCCCCATTAACTATGTCTTCACCTAGGCATTGTTCATTTGATTGAAGAATATGATTTATGTTCACCCCCGCTG
Organism: Opisthorchis felineus; assembly: GCA_004794785.1. NCBI lineage: Eukaryota > Metazoa > Platyhelminthes > Trematoda > Opisthorchiida > Opisthorchiidae > Opisthorchis > Opisthorchis felineus. Next base: position 85,397 of record SJOL01010112.1, read on the forward strand.
ATACCATCTTAGTTAAAAAGGATTTTTATGCAACAATGATTGAATCATTTTTCGTGTGGGAAAGGCAAGATGCCGGCTTTCTATGCCGCTGGCCCAGAATTCACAAGTCGACAATGGTGAAACAGCAACCGAATGAAGTTACTGTCGCTACAGAACTCCATGAGGTCAACAGGCTAGTCTCAAAGTGAACTGGCTTGATCGATAGCTGGATAAATAGCGGCTGTTGCGCAGCTGATATGCTGATGTAAGACGATGGAATTATAACATGAGATTGAGAACTTACTTCCCAAGTTTTCGACGACACCGTTCATATTCCTCATAAAAGTACCTCCAGGTATTACACAATTCACCCGTCCGTCACAGTGACAAGAACGGACAACTATTGTACTTGTTCGTAATGTCAATGCACCACAGGGTATTTTGGTTACATAAAAACGAAAGTTCTAAAACTTAGTCTCACAAAATTGATAAATTCCATCACATTCTGAAAAGAGGTTTAGAAAATATTCAGGGACATCAGGGTTTTTGTCAACGGGTTTCAGAGGGCATTTGTAGTGTTTGGCCTTCCAAGTTTGTGGGCGGACCACTGTTCTTGGACTAGCATTCCACTGGGGTTGTCATTTGCTCTCGAACCGTCTGAAGTTTATTTTTATGGTGTCTTTGGAGGTCTGGCAGAAAAATTCACACTTAGATAGTGTGGGGGTTTTCCAAAAGAGATTCACCGACTGAAATTGTTTTTTATGGATAGAGAGCAAGTTGGATGCGATAATGATAACTTGAAAAAATACCCGGCTGTCTTCCGATGAGGTCATAATTTGGCCATTCTGTGTCATATTCGGGGACAACTAGCAATCAGCAACAAAAGATAAGGCTGCAGCAGAACAGCACAGCAACGTCCTTGGCTGGAAACTGAAGCCAGATCATCAGTCAACCACTACGACAGTCCTGGCCTATTCTCCAATTCGGGTTTGTCTGTCAAGCGCCGATCAATACACCACAGGTTGTTCGATACATATTTTGCCACTTGATGTGCTAATCCTATTCGCCAATGAATTTCGAGTCTTCCGTGTGTGTCTTCCTGGAAGTTGTTCACGTGATCTTCGAACGTACAAAACGATCGATTAGAACGTAAGAGCATTTATGATTACAACCAGTAGGTGTGTCGACTTTGAGGCATTTTACGCTGTCATACAATTTTTGGAAGCTAATTGTGAACTTCAAATAGGTCATCTTGGATGGGGAAAAAAGTACTTCTGATGAGAAACACAGGGCTGAAACTTTTGGGGACAAACATATTTCTCATCTTACTTTTGTGTCTACCTCACCAAGCGCTTGGTCATTTCATGAAATTTAGAGACGAATTTGGTTATCATATTTAGGTACGTATCCTATTTATGTGGTGGAGGTCAAATCGTCTGAATACGGGCAGCGGTTTAGAATTGTGCGAAAACTCTTCTCCATGTTTACTGGATGTAGGCCGGCGTCGAATGTAGTTGCGGAATATGGTCCAGTACGTTGTCTTCTCTCTTGCACTCTGTCCCCTAGCTTGATTTCTTCATTTACCTGCATAATTACTTTGGGCAACACAATCAGCCAATGGAGCAACACGAATCATAGTCAAGACTATCCCCTCAATGCGCCATCACACATATTACTTATATCTACTTATAGGCTGTTTGCATTTTTCAACGCTAGTTCTTCCAACAAATCGTAACCAATCAGTGTATTAATGCGGTTCCAGAGTGTTTGCCCGTGGAGCCCTCTCCTCTAATATGATGAAGCAAGACACTTGATGATGAACTTACTTACTTGATAAGTTGTTGCATACGAGTATGGTGTTTACATGCGACTTTTCTCCTCATTAAAGTCCGGAACAGTGCTCAGTAAATTTCCCACCTTAGTCGCAACTAAATCCTAGATACCCTGTTCAAGGCCACTGAAACAAGAGAACTCGACTGCAGGCAACAAGTAAGGGTTTGCAATGGCCTGTTGCTCATTTAAACATAGTGCTTACTAAGGTAATTGAATCCGTGTACAAAATGGTTATCCAGATTGAAGAGTTTCGCCCGAAAACGCAATCAAGAAAGTAAAGCGGAAAGGTACAGAAATGAGCCAGAGAATCCACGAATTAATTGAACGCAGCAAGGATGAGGGGAGATACAATGAAAGATGTGCACAACGCAAAGGCGATTCGAGCATACGGTAGGGTCAGTGAGTTTAATTTTAGGTGACGCAGTGGGTACACTGTGAAAAGTACGTCAGCAATCGTAGTCATTTAAATAGGCTATAGAAATAGTCACCAAGGATGAGTCTTATTGCGCGTAAAGGTTAAAACTTCACAATTTGATTTCATTTTTTCGGATTTATGTCGGCCTGAGGACGAGCAAATGATTGTACACGCTACTCGACACTTGGCATAAACATATATATCAAGGAAAGGGCGTCAGTTTGTTCGGCTAAAACGTAGGCGTGGATTACCAGTTTCACTGACCACCAGGACATCCGTGACACAGCTTGTAGTATTCATCATTTTTTGTTCCTAACTGATAATCGCTTTCAGAGATTGGTCATATTCTTTGGTTTATTCTAAAACCGGACACCCTCAGGTTTACATGTTGTTCGGATCGCTCAGTGCAAACTGCTTATGGTGTCAAGCTAAGTGCGTCTGGGTCAGCCAGTATTGAAAGTGCCTGAAAATAGTTGTCGAAAAAATAGAAAATTGCAAGCATAGAACTTTGAAATTACGACAGATTGGGATTTGTCGCCATCCTTTACACGGGCGAGATGGCTCAGTGGTTAGAGCGCGAATTTACTGACCGGAAGGTCCGTGGTTTGAACCAGAACTCTGCCTCTCAGTTTCTCCTGTTTAGGCTTGGGCAAACTGGCAGTATCCCAGTCGCCATGCTTCCTTCTGGTAGCATTGCAGTTAAGCACCGAAAGGATACTAAAGCTGAACGATTTCTTTTAAAGCGAGTATGGTGTTACAATGGTTTGATCTGAGTGCCATTCACTTGGCTATGAGTTGACAACAAACAAACTATTGTGGTGATCGGTGGTTACTTCATAGTCGTCGCAAGGATACTGTCTGTTTTCAGAGAGGTTTGGTAAACAATCCACCGATTGTTTACCAAACCTCTCTGAAACGATGACTACCCAATCGGTCCCAAACATTTTCCAGTTGATTGGATACTGTCTCTTCTTATAGGTCACGTACCGAGGGACAGTGACCTTTTTCCAGTACGATTAGGATCCCTGGTTAAATGCGACGTACACTCTACTTTAATATCACTTGACACACCAAGCGTTAAACCCCAGATGCTTTGAGTTTTGTTTGCCATGACAACTAGAGTATGTAGTGTAGATGAGTACACCGGTCTGAAGAAACACCACCGAAATCAAGCTTGCTTTCGTCAACACTGCTATTCTCTTACGGTCGCTCATGACTCAGCGAGGTATTTGCACTTTGTTTACAGTATTCGGGCATATTGCTGCTTCTCCTGCTTGGTGAAATAGCTCTTGGTTGTGCAGCCTTCACGGAACAGGATAAGGTAAGCTCTAAAGTGTGGATTAAGCATCATTCGGTGTATTGTCTACACAAGTGTACATAGCAGAGCAAGCTACACTGGAATTTTGAATTAGTTTTTTGAAGCTATCCTGATATATTGAGTGGTATAATAACTTCTCAAATGATAACTATTTTCCCCTTCGTGTTTTGCTGCTTTTTAGGTGGAACACAAAGCGGAAGTTGGTATTGTTCAAATCATGGCACAATATATGAAAACGAACGAGACCAGATTCGGAGTTGATTATGTGCAAAGAAAGGTGAGTCCAAAAATTATGCTGACACGAGAATGATGTTCTCTTGAGCTGAGTTTCATGGCTGGTTTGAACGACTTAACAACACCGAATTTGTTACGGATTTACCCAGTCAGAAGAAAAATTCCTGTATGATGGTCTTTTGAGCGAGTATCTATGGCTCTGTTACACATGAATCATTTAATTGACCAAATTCTGATTGAATTTAGAATTGGTCAATTGGTTTCAATCACAGGCACGTTCTGAGTGAAATTAACCGAGAGGCGGACCTGGGAACGAAGTAAGAAAATGCTAACCAATAAACCGAGTCAGATCGACAGCTGTCACCTCCCTGGATGAGGACCCTGGAACTCAACTCATCGGTGATTAATGACGCTAACAGACATAGCTCAATCACACAGTCAGTGGCACTCGTGCATCAAGGCTGTCGCCCTCAGTGCGTAGCTGCCCAGTCTTCTAAACGCCATCGCCTCCAATGCTTGGCTGTACTTTCAGCGCTGTCTCATTTTCCGGTGAACGAAGCTTTGTCAGCCGGAACCAGAGAACCCTTGATGTATGTGGTTATAGCTGATAAACTGAACTGATTTTCAATCATTTTGTACTGCGTTATATATGGGGTTGGACTCAGTTTGCCTACTTAAAATGACTTGATCGTCTTCTAGGAGACCCAACCAAGTCCAGCTCAATCTCTCATTTATGATGGTCCTCCTCAACTGATGCAGCACATTCAGTTGAAGCGGACCATCATAAGCGAGATATTCATCTAAATTCAGCTTAGTCTGCCTTCAAAATCTAATTTGTGTGTAAATGAGGGCATTTGGTGAAATCTGTCCAATTTCGACCTCAAGCAGGACATAAAGATGACGGAAACCCAGGGACTGCGCCAACCTGATTAGCACCAAACAGGGCGAAACCGGTCGTAGGCTGTCGAGGTGTTTTCAGCGACTTTATGAGTAGTGTGTTACATCCAGTCCCTTCTTTCTTCAGAAGTGAGGCTATATCTTCCCGTTGTCCTTCCATCTTCGAGTGATACTTACCCAGCCTTTGTCTTTTCAGTTTATTAAATACTGATTTTGAATCACATCCGGAGCATTTGGATTTTGCATTTTATTACGCCCAGGGAACATAAGTTCCATGATTTTTATGAAACTGTGAATCTCTTCACTAATGGTGAATATTACGCCATAGCAATTTGGAAAATGACTGGGTTCACATTTTTGGTCTGGTTCGGTAACAGCAAAGCTTGGCTACGAGAGCGAAGGTAATCTCAACTTAATAGCATGAGATAAGTTGACTTGTTCGCTCTTGTCTTGACGCTTGCACAATTAAAAAAACTCCATTTATGTCATTCTGCTGGGAAGGTATTTTTATTTCCGAAGGGAACCAGCTGCGAAGCGAAAGGGCACTGGCAGTGTACGCAGAATAGGGCCACTACTTGGAGAGGCATTACTCAAGAGTTTGCTGAAAACTCTTCGGTGGTCCACAACCGGTTTTGCTCTTGTTAAGTCCCATCACGAAGGTGCAGTCCCCAAGTTTCCGTACTGAAACTGCGCAATACTGCACACAAAAGTCATTTGAAGCACTAACTAACCTCGGTTTATAAAACGGCTATTAGTTAGTAATGATATAATAGAAACTGTTCGGTAACTCGCTGCACTCTACCGAAAAAATGAGTAGGCTAAATCCTGCCATCGAAAACCCTTTGCTTTAGGTGACAAGTCTGATTGACACGTTAGATCATGGTCGTTGAATAAAAGCAGCCCATGTTGAATCCTTTGAAGCTGGACCAAGTTATACCACTTGCTTATATACGCTTAGCTTGCCCTCTTCCTTGTCCATTTCGGGACACAAAAGACGAATTTCTCGGAATATTGACAGTTCGTCCTCGGCCAAAATATTGAGAACAATCGTTAGCACTCCTATAGTGAGAAAACTTGTAGGTTCCTTGTGAGTGTAAATTTACTGTCCTTAGTTGAAGAAGGTCTGCTTAGGCGGTTCAGTCGATCGACACAACCACTGCTGGGTGGTAGTTCGAGGTGTCGGACAGACCAATCACATCGCCTTTTCAAATTTGACGATTTAAATGCCTCTAGTGTGTGCTGGTGGAGTCGTGGTAACGTGTTCACCCTGTTCACCAGATGTCCTGAGTTCAGACTCCAACATAGCCTAGGATATGGACTTCTGGTTTGCTCAAACGAAAGCGAGACTCTGGTCCAGTGCTACTCCCCTTGATATGGATTCGCCAGAATCGTTGCGCCAGGATAGGAAGACCACTATTCAAATCAGAGTGATGTGAACGCGGACAATTAAAGAAATTTATGAAAGTCTTCAGTAAAACGCCGCTATATTCTTTGTAATAATAACAAGGTACACAGCTCAGTCAGCTCTTTGAAGTTGGACAGACGGTACGCGTCATTCGGCACATCTGATTTGTTCATATGTTTGTTTTGCTCAAAGAATTGTCCTTGTCTAATGATATTTTGTAACTTCTTTTGTAAAAACACTTACAATCTTTATGAGCTTCGTGCAGTTAATTCCGGCAGGTGATGAAACCGGAGGTAACAACTGTGACAAGTGGGGCAAGCACTTTTCCACTGGCACAACACGACTACTATATAATTTCAGTGTTTCTTATCCTCACATAAGTCCAAATGAACACGGTTCACTTGCATTCAAATTATAATGGCGAATTAGTCGTCCAATTCTTTGACTAGAGGCGACATCAAGTGGCAGCAACTTTGACTCATTCGAATCGAAACATAAGGGTGATATTGTTCGGGTTAGTAATAATACCGACAATAAAATAATCACTGTGGTTCGTTATTTTGTTACTCGACTATGGAAAACGATAGCCTCATTGACCGAAAAGCCACGACAAGACTTTCTCACCAGTTGGTTGGCTACGTGACGCCGATTCAAAGTTTAGCCCACATTTGATCGAGGACTTTGGGAACGGTTCCGACTGTGGTTTGAACATGGAAGTGAAAGCCCACAACTTTGTGCTTATCCGGGTAGCTGCTAATCGATATCGATTTTCCAATTCGGAAACGCAAATAAAATCTTGTGAATAACTTTTTACTTATTCGCTCTGATTACGATTATTTTTGGTCACTGTTTTTGTGGTTGCTTTAAGTGGTTGAGTGGCAAAACGGATGTGCTGAGTGGTGGGCATTCGCGTACAGTAGGCCATCGGACCTGTTGGTTGTTACTGCGCATAAGTAATACACCTACCTGCCTTTGTTCGTCAATCTCACGAACTCAGAATTCGTCTCCAAGACAGGGGATAAATGGTTTATCAACAGTTTGTTGCACATTAGCCACTCGTTCGGTGGTAGGCGACTACGTATGTACCTGGAGGCAACAACCTCTGTTAAGGTCAGCTGTTGTGTCAACCTTCGTGTAATGCAGTTTGAGGTGAGAAATTATGCGTAATATTCTTCGTCTATCTACACGGTATGGGTGCAACCAACAAGAGGTCAAAATAGGTCAAATCAGTAAGGTAATTAAAACAAATTCCGGGTGCTTATCTTTCCTGTCCTTCCTATAATCATCGGTGGCATTGATAGAATTCGACACCGATGCTGCTTTGACGACAGCTCACTTGATGGGAGTCTTTTGAGAAAATACGAACGAAAGGATAATGTGGGGCGGTCTAATCCCAGCCCATGGAGACAAAGCTCATTCTGGATTGTTTCCAGGCCTACATGGTGTAACGGTATATCTCATTACCGTGACCGTACGTATTCTATTTTGGCCAATTGAAAGATCGGAAATCGGGTTTTAACGCGTTCTTAAAAAGGAACTCCGGTTTGGCACCAATGTACTGTGTAACGCAACTTGTTTTTCTTTGAAGTAACAAATAAGTTTTCACTCACTCGTTAGCCGTCCTCACCTATTACTCTCCACATTTCTCGCAGTTCAAATGTTGCGGAGTTACTGGCTATCGGGACTGGCAGCACGTGCTTGGGAGCACACTGGTACCTGAAAGTTGTTGTTCGGACCCGGAACATTGTGTGCGCCAGTACGAAGACATACCGAACGGGTCAGTTCCTCCAGGAGTTCAAGCAAGAGTAAGTGTACGCTTTAGACCAACTGGTGGAAGCACCTATACGTGTTTCGTCCGTTTACCCTCACCCCTCATCATATCTGTGCATCACTTTCCAATGTGCTGCTTTTCCAGGATCTTTACGATGTCGTCCGAGTAGAGCTACTTCACTGTTCACCGTATCACAGGAAGGTTCCACGAAATTATGGACCACTATAGCTGCCGAAATCAACCGGGTTTAGCTTTTTTTACCTTCTAGTAACTGAATATTTGATTCTAGAGGAAGGGAAGGGAAGAAGGAGCAGCAAAGGTTCAACGACGGTTCAAACAATTATCCATAAAAATCGAATTATGTTCATCACATATCCACTAAAAGTTGAATGGTACGGGGCCTTACAGTGTTGTCCCAGAACCTGTAACGCATAGTTGGTAAAGAAATGCGGTGACTGCCGAGCATCTCTGCTTTGCTCTTCTGTGTATGCTTCATACACCAGTATCCGTTCACTTTTATCAGCCAGTTCTCTTTAAAACTACGTTTATTTTTGGATACGTTAGTTCCCAAGTATTAGTTTAAGTCATCCTCAACTTTAGTACGACCATGTTTTTAAAAAATCAGAATAATTTATTAGCAGAAGATTTTTGTACTTCGTAAACGTCTCGTCGATGTGAGTCTTGATGTCTAATGCCAACTCACCCCGTTCAGTGCGGCGATCTATGGGAAACCTAACCTCAGCCCAGGGTATCACTGGCATATCTGCTTATCTATTCCAATGCCCACCTATATCAAGTGTTGCTTCATATCGCTGTTTTTTTTTTCAGGGATGTCTTATAGCCATCACGTCGTGGATTCGAGGAAACAGCAGTATCGTAATCATTACTGTCCTCAGCTGCGGCACGTTGCAACTTCTGGGAATTGTATTCGGCTTTCTACTGGCCCACCGACTCAGAAGCTCCGGTCAGAAGGTTCAAGGGGCTGGATGATACACGGCTTCGATAACAGCTGCTATTTCCCTATCAAGGTGTTATATCTTTTCGGTTGATTTTTCCTTGGGAAATATACAAGTTTCGCCGTAGGACCATCTGTTACTCCTGACACGTTCCGGGGCTGGCTTCTGTTTGGTTTCCGTCAACTCTGTTACCAACGGCTTGCTGTTGCAGAACATCCTGGAGAATGAGCGAAAACTCCGTGTGGCAAATATCACCCACCTATTTGAAAACGCTTTTT